>PVHY01011241.1:0-48740 GCA_004024945.1 Uropsilus gracilis | reverse complement strand
GAGGGAGGGAGGGAGGGAGGGAGGGAGAGATCCTGGAAAAGAGAGCAAAGGAGAAACAGGGAGGCTGGAGACCCTGGTGCTGCCACTGCCATGTGTGGCAGCAGGGGAGGGAAGGAAACCTTGCTGTGGACTTCCATCCCCACCCAGACAGGTGAAGGGCCTGGGAAATATGTTGCAGAAACTTGTGACCTGTGTAAGCTGAATTGGAAATGTGGTACTTGAAAATTTATTTTAAATTTGAAGCTGTGGAGCTTGGGAATTATCTGGAGACTTGAGGAGAACTTGGAGTATTGTTGCTTTCATTATGAGACATCTGAAGTGGTTGCTGCTGTTGTGTTGAGTGACTTTTGCTAGTTTGGGGCCACTTTAGAGTTGAAACTAAAATAATGTTGAGTTGTGTTTTTTGGAGGAGAATCAATGGCGCCATCTTGGTTTCTTCACTGGATTTGAATGATCCACATTTGAAGGAGGATTGATAACACTGTCTTGGTTTTTTGGGGGGCTTGAAGTGAATAGCTGTGCCTTTGAAAAGGTTCAATGGCACCCCGTCTTGGTTTTGGCTTGAAGGTGGGACAGCCTCCGGCTTGTGGACATACATGACTGAAGGACCCATGTGCAAATTTTTGGAATAGAGATTGAACTGGTTGGTAAGATAATCAAAGGGGGTCCCTTGTACACTCAGTGATTTCTATCTATTTTGACTTTTCATGAGTAAATCTGTTCTTGCCCCTTTTAAGATAGTGTGGTAATGCTACTGCGTGTGTGGGCTGGGAAGAACCTGATGAGTGGCTGGGGTAAAGGGTCAGTTTAATTAAGTTCTCTGTTTTGCCTGCTTAGGTACCTGGTTACACCCCCTTGGTGGACATTAGATTCAGCAAGAAAATTTATAATTCATCTTTGATTCTTCCAAACAGTCTTATACGAAGGTCATATCCCAGCATGGGTCAAAAACTATTTTCTACAAGGGCATAGGCCTTGAAGATTTTCCCAGGGCTTATGTCATGGCAGTTATAGTACATCTTGTTGGCATAGATGTGCTCATTTATATAAGAAGTTTTCTTCTGTTTGACGCTTAAAATGTGGTCTTCCTAGGCTCCAGCACTTTCACCATTTACATGTGTAAGAAACAAAATTTTAAGTATTTCTCCTCAACATAGTTTTTTTTTCATAAACTGTATACTGTAATATTTCATGATAACTAGTTCCTCTGGACATAATATATGTTACAAAAGATGAGGAAAAGACAAAATTAAATATATATTAAGTTTTATTTCTTTAAGGGCTTTGTTTTGTTTATTAGTGAAATCTTTATCTCTCTATCAATCATCTTTTCACTAAACCTATAGTTTATCTTCCTACCACAAGACAGATGTAATAGCATCTAACAGGCTCATTAGGTATTAGCAGTAAACAGAGTGAAATGCATTTACCTGTCCCTGCTATCACATCACATTTTGGAGGGATGTTTGGAATACAAATGCAGATGTTACTTCTATTTTTCTACACATATATTAGGACTGAGTTTTAAAGTTAGACTGCTTAAAAAAAATTTTTTTTTCTTACCTATAAGACATAGTTTGTGGTTTCTACTTAAGCCAGCTGGAAATGCAATCCACTTTTTGATCTGTCTCTTCCCCAAGTCTCATTCAAACTGATACTGGAAATGAGCCACCTTGGTGGTGGGAGGTGGCAGCCGCTGTGGTGCTCTCTCACCCTATTGGTTCACCACAGACTGGCTCTGGCTATAGCTCTTTGGAGGTTAGCAACCAACCTTTTATATGGACTTCCTGGCTCCAAAAAATGCATCAATGTGGTGTGAGCTATGAGCTGATTGGTGCTAAATGGTCCAATAGGACCATAAGATTGAAAAATGGCCCAATCAGAAACTCATAGATGGGAGGTCCGCATCCTGAAAGAGGATATATGCTAGGGTCTGAGGGAGTTGAGGGCAGACTATTCCAATCCCTGAGATGACAGGTTCAGCCTCCGTGAGAGGAAAAAGCCTCCATTCCTAGCATCGGAAGAAAGAAGGACATGCTGTCAAGATTCCAAAAAAGGCAAGCAAAGAAGCTGCTATAACTTCTCGATGCTTTTTCCTGGAACTAGTTTCATTTCATTTTTTAAAATTATATCTTTTTTATTGCAGTATCACTGGCTCACTATACTGTATATGGTATAAAGAGTTAGGTTCACACATCTACAAATCATCACTTCTGCAATAATTTATTGGTTGAGACAATTTAGTCTTGACCAAGGTGTTAGAGACTGATGGTTTCCTCCCAGACTCATATAATGAAAGTCTAAGCCCTTGTGTGACTATATTCGGAGACTGAGCCTTTAAGAATGCAGTGAAGGCTAAATGAGGTCATAAAGAGGAGACCTTCATCCAGAAGGGCTATTGCCCTTGAAAGGAAACATCCGTGACACCTGAACACAAAGGAAAGGCCATAGTGCAAAGGTGGCTACCAGCAAGAGATCAGGGAGACCTCACCAGAAATGGACCCCACCAACACTTTGATCCGGGTCTTCCAAACTCCATAACTGTGAGCTACTAAACAACTGTTGATTACTCCACATAGTCCATAACATTCTGTTATAGCAGCCTTAGCAGGCAATTGTACCAGGCTAGTGCAGATGCTAGGGATAGAAAATACACTCCACTCCTGATAAAAGAGTGTAAACATTTTTTGACTGTTTTTAATCTTTCATACTTGAAGACCATGCTTTTGTTCTAGAAAGAAAAAATATATCAAAAGACATATCTAAATAAATATACACTACTTCCTCTGCCCCCTTTATTTCATTTAAACTGCTTTGTCACTGAAATTGTGCTAACATTTTTTAATTAGGTAAATATGAAGTAATCATTGAGTAGGCATATGATAAGTAAGTGTAACTAGGAAATGAGATCAATGTCATAGAATTTCCACTAGAAAGTTACAGTTTTATTACACCAAAGCAGATTTATCTATAGAGAGAATATGTAAAAAATAAATGAACTTATTCCCAAGATTGACCATTAGCAAATACTGTCATATTTATTCTCCTCTGATTACTGAGTGAGAGGGAACATTTACTATTCACAAAAATATATAATTAGTAGGTATTATGCCATATGGGCCTTTCTCTTTCCTTTCTAATGGAAACTTCAATTTTATTCAGGTATTCAATCTAAACTCATATAGAGGGGTACATTTTTAGGTTGAGTGATTCATTCAGGAACACAATCTTGAAACCTATTCTTTAAGTACCATTTCCATAGTGACTGTTACTGATGTAGAGTTTGCAAATCACCCTGAATGGGAAGTTTATAGAGATATGGATATTGGGATAGATTTTCACATATGAACTACTCTCCTACTCCCTGTGTTCTTGCACTGGAGAGAAAGAGAAATGCCCAGAAAATATTCCCTATACCAGAACCTTAAGAATTACACTGATAGAGGCAAAAAAGCACCTTAATAGTTCATTTCCATATGCTTGGGGGGGGGGGGGAATGAATATTCTACTATTGAAAAGAATGTTAGAGTGGAATAGGATGAGTAGTGGCACTTTATTGCCAAAGTCAAGGTGGGCATGCTAACCATAATGACAGGACAACTGGCATGGTATTCAAAAAGATCCAATTCTCAAAAATCTCTAATTATTTTATGTACAATGGAGTTACAAAGATAAGAATAGATGGCTGACATTAGGGTTTTAATTCATTTGCACAATGGGAAAGACTTCAGGATTAGTGGCTTTAATTCATTTGTGTAATAGAAAATATTCCAGGATTAGTGGTTATAGCACTGGTGTTATGTTCATGAATTCAGTGCTGGAAGTGAGTTCTGGCATCTGCCTCTTCAGCCTTCTCAGGGACTTTGAAAGTACTTAATTCCCTGCTTTAAGACTTTCTACCTGGAGCAGTCCAGCACACCATCAGTCACTGAAATAAGTCAGAGTGCTTTGAACTCTTACCACAATCATTTCCACAGTTTTGGGGTATTGTAAATGACCTCAGCAAATAATAGAATTTCAAAACTGAGTCCTGACTTGTTAAGTGAGTTATTGTAGGAGGAACGATTTAGTGAAGCTCAGGAGCTCAAATTCCCAACCAAAATATTAAAGAAAGTACTCTTATTCTTCAGATAAAAAAGTACCCTCTGTGTGTGTGTGTGCGCGCGCGTGTATGTTGTTGTTGTTTTCCTTTGTCTACCTAGAAAAACCATGAGATGAGGCCACAGTGTTCCTATCACATCCCCTTTTATCTTACCACTTGACCAGTACAAAAAATAGATAAGTCTTAAGACTTACAGAGGATTACTGTAGGCTAAGTCAAGTGCATATGATCTTCCAAATGGAGTCACCTTATCGCAGTAATTCATTACACCCTGAAGCTTATTGACTGCAGCTTCTATCTGAACCATCTTTTTTCTCTGTTCCTATAAACCAAGGATAATTTCACCTAAAATAGCAGAAATATATTTTCTTCTTCAGGCTGTGATAACTGTGTTCCTTGCACCATGCTTGGTTTACATCTCATCCCCAGAGCTACACTGGAGAGAATATACTGATGAACTTAAAGGTACTTTTGCTGAAGTGACTGGGATTACACATTAAGACCTCATATTACCAATGGTGGGAAATAAAGCCTATGGTTATACAATAAGGTCTCTTGCTGCCTGTATTTTTGTGACATGCAGGCTTTTCCTCTCTAGTATCAAGAAAAATTTGTTCCCTCTAGAAAAGAATTTATTCCCTGTAGAAAAAAATGTAATGATTGATGATTCTCTTTGGATTTCAGAAGTATCTTCTTTTTTGTGTGCACTTTAGTACTTTCTTGAATGGTCTGAAAAGCTGATAGTTTTAGGTAGGACCTTGAGGAAGATGCTCCAGCTATTCCAAGTTTCTTTATTTGGTATTTTAAGTCCCATTGAATGCAGTGGTATTCAAAAATAAAATGAAGCCTGTAGTGTGTAAAGACAGGATTTAATATTTATAGAGGAAATATCAAGGTTTTAGGACAAAGCTATACCTTCTTCAGGGAATAGTCATTCTTTTCTGGAGAAATAGAACTTGCTATGGGAACCTGGTAGAAACCAGGTGACTGTGAAATACAAACTGCCTATCAAGGATTCAGTGTTATCTAAGCTACCATCTGTCCAGCTATAAAGCCAAACATATCCAAGTAGAAATAGTATATAAGTGAGTGCATCTGAGTAGGACCTACAAGTTCAAGTTTCACAAGCTGATTCCTTCCTACTCTGCCTAGTCATGCTACACTGCCTCCCTTCCACCACTCACTTCTTCACAAATAGCTCTCTACCATCAGTTACTGAAGAAAATTTAAAAAAGCTTTAGTTTACTGATGATTTTGCACAAAAAGTTCGCATCCCACTCACTCAGATAACTGAGTCCCACTTAGTCCTCCAGAAATGAGAAGGAAAATTTACCCAGTGATGTAATATCTTTGCTTCTTCTTGGAAAGAGGAAAAAAGATCATATAGATTAATATCATAGGTTTGGTCAGATTATCACAGACATTACATGAATAAGACCAAATGATTGGTAATCAGAAGTTATGTGGATGGATTTCATAAAGTAGGTTCATAGTAACATAATGTAACATTTGGGTTCCATATAGATGTTCACCACATTTGTTGTCAATCCAATAGCAACTTCCCTTTTGTGCAAAAAAAAAAAAAAAACCTTCAATTTTATACATATACCATACTCCTCCATGTGGTTTTATAGTCTAAAGAAGGCTGGTTACATCTTCACCACAACCATTGAAACCAGCTAATCTTGCCAGTTATGGCTGTTTCATTTTCAGCATGAGTGATTGGACTATGAAAAGTTGTATAGAGGTCCCTCAATCTACAAAAAATGGAGCTACTATTTATCCAGTGATTCTACTTCTGGGAATCTACCCAAAGGACACAAAAATACTAATTCAAAAGGAAATCTGCACTCCTATGTTTGTTGCAGCACTAGTCACAATAACCAGTATATGAAAACAATACAAATGCCCCAAAATAGATGAATGGAGCAAAAAGTTATGGTATATTTACACAGTGGAATATTATTCAGCCATCAAAAAGACAAAGCTCGTGTCATTTGTGGCAACATGGATGGAACTAAAAGGAATTATGCTAGTGAAAAATTATGCTAGTGAAAATTATTCAAGAAAGAAAATGATAAGTACCAGATGGTCTCATTTATATGTGGGATGTAGAGAAAACAAACACACAATAAAGTTGAAACTAACCAGCTGATAACAGAACTAAAGCATACAGCAAGGCTTGAGGCAAGTAAGAGGGAAAAATCAGGGGAAGGATGAGCACAAGAGATTATGATGACGGTTCATGGGTGACTTTGAGATATATAATGATGTAAGAAAATATTTATATATAAAATCAATAAAAAAATTTTTGTGACTGGAATCGCAGGCTCATGTTGCCTGGGGTTACCACAGACTCAAGAATTCCCCAGCCTCAGCTCCCCAGGTAGCTGGGATTACAGGTGTGCACAGCCATGCCCAGCTATTTTTTTGGGACTAGGTCTCGCTACGTGCCCCCGGTGGGACTTGAACCACGATCCCTGGCCCTGGTCATGGCTTCCTAGGCTGCCGCTTACAGGCATGTGCTACCATGCCTGGCCTCAATAAAAATTTTTAAAAGAATATGAGTGGTTGGCTTAGAGAGGTGAATCGGATCTATGTGACCCGATTTTGGCCAATGAGACAATGAAGAGTCTGCTAAAAGGCTAGATCTGTAATTGTAATTACATTGTAATTACAATGTCTTTATCTATTAAAAAGAAAATAAAAGGCAGCCCCTCCTTTATGTTGGGAAGTAGTTTAACAAATATGGAAAGAGGGGTGGGGCACTGCTCCTGGCATTGTTTGTAGTAACATCTGGTTTCCTAGAGTAGCACTACTGGTCAGCCCTACTGTAGTTCTCAGTGGATAATGACAACAGTTCCAACTGTGCAAGCCATGCTCACTGACACTAAGAGCTAGTGGCAGCCTTACTCTCAGGGCTGCTATGATGTTGCTTGTGACTCTGACTGCATGGCTTCTGCGCTTGATTGTTCTCTTGGACAGTCTTTGAGCTAAACTTTCAGTAAATTCTGTTTCTGCCACATTCTAGCAGTGTCCCTTTCTAGTGTTTGCAATGAAGCTCCATAGCTGATAAAGATCTTCTCAATCAAATTTTCTGTGAAATATTGATCCAGAAGAAAAAACAAATGTATGTATGTATATATATATATATATATATATACATATATATATACATAGTAGCAGTAACACTTTTCATATTTGTTTCTTTCTAAACTTTACTTTTTCAATGCTATTAAAAGTTAGGAAAGACAAATGTTATCCCAACTACCAGTAGTATTGACTGAATCAATCTCCTGCTGGTACAAATAATTAGGGGGGAAAACATCCCTCTTTCAAAGCATGGAAAATATTTTAAATGTATTGATAATTGAGTGAGTGGAAGCTAAATATGAGGCTTGGGAAATGAAAATAAAAAACAATGTCTTCCACACAGTTTGTGGTGGAATCTTGCCCTGGCTTACTATTGCTCCAGAGGAATAAATAGAAAGAATTCTTCCTCTCCCAGGGAATTTCAAATTTTGTCATGGAAAAATCATTTTTCATGAACTGAATGTAATGATTTCAGCTATTTTTCTAACCAGTCTGGTTAAAAGTCTCTGTTTCTTTCCACCTCTTCTCAACAATTGGGATCACGATTCCCACCCTCACAATTTGCTGATGCCTATTTCTTAAAACCAAACCTACTCAAAAGTGAAAGGGATTTAAATAACCCCAATCTCACAGTGTGACCCACTATATGCCGTGCTTTCTTTTTGGCAGCAAGGACACCCCAACATCCAAAAGAGACGAATTTCAAGCTTCAGTGGAATTTTCTCTCTAATGATTTGTTGCCCCAAATACCAGCAAAAAATCCCTGCTGCTCCCTTCTACCAGGTCTCGGAGTGGCTATTTGCTTTGCATGACTAGCTCACTGCAAAAGAGCACCAAGTCAGGAAGTATAGTGAGAAATTTTAACAAATCTGTTAGATTTTGAAAAGTTAAAAGTGTCACTTTTTTTAATTGGGAGAGTAATATTTTTATTTATCTGCAATGATGATTAATTTTATGCTTTCATGTCACTGGTGTGTTTACAAAGTAATCAATGAGGAACACTCCCTTCTTGATAAGGGAGGAAGGAATATAGAGTCCTAACATTTAAATCTGAACATTCTCTTTGGGGGTTATTTAAAGGATTGTATTACCTGCTGGTTTGGGAAATAAAAACCAGTGCTCTCCTCTCAGTGCTTTGTCCCATATACTAGTACATGATTTTCCCTTACACGTTATTTAGCTTAGTCGAGATAGACTTATTCCCCAAACTTAGTTTTACCAAAGGTGATAATGTAACAAAAAGGAGTAGAATCATAAGTGTAAATAATTTAACAGACATGACATAGTTTACTAATCTTCAGCTTTTAACCCATTTAGAGGGCTTTTCCCTTTCTCTCTTGAGTTCTGTTCTGCAAGATGTCCTATAAATACTTGACCTTGTCACCGTGGAGACTAGAGAAAGATGGCACTTCCATCTCCTTCAGGTCCTTCTTCAACTCTGGCTTTCTGCTTGAGGACCTCCTCCAGGTAAAACTGATCCTGGTCCCAAACATGAGTTTCATGGTGAAAGGAAAGACACCAACAGTGGCATAATCCAACTCCCCCTTGTCCCCAGTCCTACCTTGAGTAGACAATATCATTTAACAACTTCTTACAAGGCAAACAGACAAAGCTTTATCTTTAACTTGCTTAAGAAAATTATGTGGGAGCTGTCAGAGCTCCCTTGCCAGCGGGGAGCAAAGGTGGTGAAGAACCCTGGGTAAACCCCCCCAAGCCCGGTGAGCCCAGGAGGGGAGACAGGGTGGGGTTTGTTTTGGGCCCCATCCACCAGTAGATAGCCATCTACTGCCTCCCAGATCAGTAGAGCCATGTTCCCCCTGCTCCTTGCCCAAGGGCAGCATGGAAGGGCACATGCTTGGCCACTGGGCCCCACCCCCATGCAGGGAGGTTCTGGTGCATGGGTGGGTGGAGGGGTTGGAAATGCCCCTTCCATTTTGCTTTCACTCCAGCTAATCTTCAAGAAGAGTGAGAAACATGTACAGCACAAACCATCACAGAATGGGTGAGAGACCATGCAAAAATCCAGCCCACAAACCTGAGCTGGACACAACAGATGCACAACCAAGAGAACCAGTGTATGCAAGACTGTAGAAACACAATGTCACAAAGTGCACCTATGTGCTCACTGAGTCAGGAAGACCCAAGACCTCATTTCAGAGATGTCTTCTAGGAAAGCAAGGCCCCCTTCGCACACTATGGGAGAGGAGAGGAAGACCAAAGATGGGGGGGGGCATTGGCCCCACAGCAAAGCTGCAAATTAAGGCAGAGGAGATGATCTACAATGGCCATTCACAGATGCCTGTATCCACAGAGAAACTTCTCCACCAACACTGGCTGAGGGGCGAGACCCCTTAAATCTGACACCAGAACCATAAGGTAAAGCAACAAAACAGCAGAAATGAGACTAGAGAAGACAGCCTGCAACAAGAAAACATGAACAGATCACAAATAAATATAGACTGACTGCCCAACGCAAACTTAAGACTGAAAAACCTATCAGCAGGGTTCACCTGGTTCCAACACAGTCCCTCACCCAACAAAAGAACATTGCCACAGGAAAGAGACTGATGGGCTTAACGCAGACTAGCAAACAACAAAGAGAGGGATGTGAGAGAATGGAGGGGGTACCAGAGGGAGGAGGGGGGGAAAGGTATCCCAAAAAACATTTACCAAGGTTGTGATCTGAAGAATAAAAATAGGCTGGGCATGGAGGCGCATGCCTGTAAGCATCAGCCTAGGAAGCTGCAGTGGGAACCAGGGATCATGGTTCAAGTCCCACTCTCGACAACGTAGCAAGACCTATCCCAAAAAATAGCTGGGTGTGGTGGCACATGCCTGCAATCCCAGCTACCTGGGAAGCTGAGGCTGGGGACTGCTTGAGTCTGTGATACCCCGGACAACGAGAGCCTGCGGTTCCACAGCAAAAATAGCGAGACATAGTCTCAAAAAAAAAAAAAAAAATATATATATATATATATCTATATATAGTATTTTTAAAAAAACAAATTATGTGATTCTTTAAGTAAGATTACTCAAAAGACAGACCTTGTTTCCTTCATACACATTTGTCTATAATTTGACAACTTTTTGCTTTCTGTTTCTTTTCCCTCTTGGCTTTTCTCTCTTTTAAACTATCTATGCCTTTTTCTTTCCATTGTTCTTTTTCTTCCTTTCTACTGAGACCATCCTCAAGGATTCTCCATATTTTGGCAAATGTGGTCACTTACAGACTTGGATTTACATTAAACTAAACCAATCTTAATGAAGAAAAAAAAGATGCTAACTGTAACCAGCAGTGACAGGTAGCCCTGGTGACTGGTGATTGGAAGAACTCTGGTCTTCCAGTTACATAACCTCTCTATGCTATTTCAAGGGATGGCTTTGAGTGCCCCAACATGGCTCCATGAATCTATCCTGTCACTGATGAGTGGAGCCTCAGTTTGACCGATCGGTAGAACATGTCAATTCCTGTGGCAGGAGAAATGGTGTCTTGGGGAAGATAGTCCTATGGAAAAGGAGCAAAGAAAAGGAAAATCTTCAGGACTTTAAGAAAATACCAGACTTAAATACAATATGGTCTTTCAAATATTTATTCCAGAGATATACATATGCAGGAGCAGATTGTTAGTATTATAGACTTGAGAAGTTTGACAAGTCAAATGCAGATGATTAGGAATTATAGTTGTAAAACTGCTTCATTCACAAGCAATCAGAATCACTACATCACCAAAGGTGTAGACATTGATCTCTGCAGTGTTAGCTAAGCCTAAATCCCATATAAGACAAAATGACAGCAATGATACAGGCACACAGTCACTTTTCAGTGAGCTGTACAAACTGAAAAGGAGGAACCAGAATGTAAACCCAGGCCTGGGGCAAGAACCACAAATAAAGGACTCAGTTGAAGCTGAGAAGATAGAGAGGTTTGCTTACAAGCAAAATATGGTGTGCACAGTTAAGAATGTACTATTACATAATCTTTTTATCACTGCATGCTTGAATAAATGAGTAGTGCCCATGAAACTTCAAAAGCAAAACAAATAAAAAAAGAAACTTTTTGGTAGCCTCATGTTACAGTTGCCTCGGTCTATACACTAAGGCTGCATTAGTTTAGTAATGAGAGGCACTGATCACTGTCCATTTTAGTACCTTTAATAACTTTTTGTTTTCCATCCCACAAGAAATCCAAAGCAACTAAGAGCTCCTTATTTTTTCTTCTTTCACATTCCATAAGGGAAATAGCTTCCTATCTCCTCTCATTTCTAATGGAATCACAATTTTGAGACAACTTATCTCACAAGACTGTGGAAATGACCTATTAACAATTGCAAGGTTGAAGATTTGAAAACAAATTGATGTCTGTATTGGTAAACTAATTAAACAAGTTGATCCTGAGATTAAGGTGGTTCTACTATCTTAACCTACATAAATAAATCAAAACCTAAGCATATAAATACCTCAAGTTTAAGAAATCAAAACCTAAGGATAACTAATCACAGGTAGCCAACTAGGCTTAACAATGGTAATACTTAAGTCAAATGCTTAAGCTATAATGTCATTTTCCTTACTTCACCTCCATCTTATCTCTTGCTCTTACCTATTTTCAGATTGCTCTATCTACTTCCAGTTTGGCATTATGCATTTTGAATCAATTTTTTTTTGCTAAAATATGCTCTTAAATTTTTTATTTTGCTATTGTTTTACTTATTTTGTTTTACATTGTTATCTACCCTGGGGATCTCCTACTACCTTATCACCCCTGCACCATGTCTTAGTCTTTTGTGTCCCTCCCACCATCTATTCCCCCCTCCTTTCATGCT
Source organism: Uropsilus gracilis (assembly GCA_004024945.1). Taxonomy (NCBI): domain Eukaryota; kingdom Metazoa; phylum Chordata; class Mammalia; order Eulipotyphla; family Talpidae; genus Uropsilus; species Uropsilus gracilis. The sequence goes on along the minus strand of PVHY01011241.1, from coordinate 36,725 downwards.
CTATGCTTCAATTCTGCTAAAAATTAATTTTAAAGGTTTTTATTTTTTAAGAAAATATTTTCTTACAATTTTTAAAGTGCCTTGGCTTATCTTTTAACAATATGAACTATGATTTTCCTGATCAAACAAGAACCATAAAAGGTATTGTATATGAAGTTACATAAGCATACACGTTGTATGAAGTTACAAAAATCCTGTATGAAATCCTGTATGAAATCTTTTGAGCTTTGAATGTGAAGAACAGAACTAATTGATAACATTTTGAAGACTCTGTGAGCCATGAACCCATTTTGGCTTCCTCTAAAAGCAGAGAATGAGACCAAAACTTGGTTGCTGATCATGTATTAGGGAGGTGATTCTAGAAAGAAGGCAAAGGAGCAGGAAGAGTGAAATGAGAGAAGAGGAAAAACTAACATCCTGGTCACTACTAGAGGTACACAGACTCATTTTGGCTGAGACTACTGGGAAGTGAGTTTCTTATAGAAATTTCCATCTGAGGAAACTGAGGATGAAAAATGGCCCCCATATTGGTGGATGGCTGAAATTTGCCCTGAGCATTGACATAGACATAGCTCACTTTAGAAACATGTTTATACATGAGACATGTGTCCAAGAGCTTCAGGGCATACAAGAGGTCAAAGGCAAAGAGTAGAATAATTCTGTGCCTCCTTGAGGTAGGATCTTGTTGATAGGAGGTATGTCTGACCTATCAGAGAACTCTCCACTGTAGCTGTAGCAGAAATGAAGGTGGGCCAAAAGCATGGAAATGGGGTTTCAAAATATCTTTTACTTAAAGGAAACATATGTGAGGGTTAAATGTGGTTTTTGCCTTGTAGAATAAAACAAACCTGAGTATTTGTATTCTCCATGAACACATCTCTCAATGTTTTGCTTAAAATACACTATCAATATTCACACAGACTTGCCCACAAATGATCTTAATCAGTATTAGTCATAATCACCCAGAGTGGAAATAGAGCAAATGACCATTAACTGATGAGTGGAAGAGCAAAATGTGTTTATATTCCAGAATATGCCCATGTAATGGATGACTATTGTGCAATAGAAAGAAATACTGATGTATACTATAACAATAACATCAGAAACATCATACTAAGTAAAAGAATTCAGACATAGAAGACTACACATTGCCTGATTCTATTAATACAAATTGTCCAGTGAAAGACTATCTATCTATAGAAAAAGCAGATTAGTAAATGTCTGGAACTGAGTATGGGAACAGAGATTAACTGTAAAAGAGCAGGAGGAATGATGGAAATGTTCTAAAACTGTGTGGTGGTTCTCACTTGGTAAATAAGTTAACTGTACATTGAACTGCTCATTTTAAACAAGATGAATTTTAATACTTTTCAGTTACACTATGATAAAATTATTTCTAAAAATATACATGTATTTCTGAGTTTAGAACATATATCTTTCAGAGCATACTATCTGTCTTCACATACTTAGCCCTGTCCTCAGTCTCCTCCCACCTCCGTTCTTATGTTCCACTGCCAGGTTGTTTTGCTTTTCACTGTTATCCAATGACTCACTTTGGGAAACAGTTGAATTACATTTTTTTCTCAAAATTTCCTTACTTTTCTGAATATCAGTTACACACATCCAAGTTTTCTCCATTACTCTTATTTTCGGAGCTCTCACTTTTGTCGGTTCTTCTGGAAGAAATCTCTTTACCATCTTTTAGTCCATTTCCTGTCACTTTTCTATTTGTGTCACCTATTTTAGCATCTGCCATTTTGGTTATTTTCTTTTCTCTTTTTTTCTTCTGTTCATCTCTTTTCTACTTTTATTTCTTTCACTATCACCCATAATGTTCTCCATTTATATTTGTTTCATTTGTGACCCTACAAAAATACCATAAAATCCTGGCCTCTATTTGGAAGAATAGAATTATACCAAAAGAAAGAGTAAGTGGTGTTTTATCAGGTCAACCTCTAAACTTCAAAGTACCAGAAAATCCTCCCCAAGAGTATTCTCAAAGTTTCTGCTCTATGGTTGTATAATCAGACGTATTTCCTCTCTACTATATTCATATAAAATAAATATGTTATAAAATCATATTTTTAAAAGACTTTTCTTATTTGCATATAATTGTATCTTTAATGTTTTTACACTATGAATAAGAATATTTGCACAGAAACAGTTAATTGATAGCAGTATAAATAAACTACTGTTGTGCACTGACCCCGTTAATGGAATACAATTTATCACATTTCTATAGGGAAAAAATGGATACCTGAAGTCAAAGCTGTTCCAAAGTTTATTTTTTGTTTATTAGAAACTCTCATTATTTAACTGACTTTTTTTTTCTTTATTGGGGTAACATGGGCTTACAACACTGTGCATGGTTTAGGAGAATAGGTTCACACTGCCTCAGATGTATGTCACCACACCACACCCACCACCAGGGTACCCACAGGGACACTGGGGCCCCTCCTTTCTTTGTTCTCATCTTGCCTCTAGAGCAGCCTCAATTCTGTAGTCATATTTCTAAGGGCTATTAACCTTAATAACATTAACCTTATGTGCTATATTTAATTGTTCCACTGGCCAACTTCCTATCTTGAGTTTTATTGCATCCCCCCTCCATTATATTCTTCAAAGCAAAATGAAAATTTTAACTAAACAAACCTAAATTTCCCAGTCAATAGAACAGATGACAGGGTCTTCATCTTTTTTTGTCTTCCTTTCACATAAAATATATAATGCTAGGAATAATTGCCATATTAATAGTTTTTCTTATCAGAGCTTATTTCTTAGTTACAGATAGATTAAAAAAATCAGATTCTAAGTTCCTTTAAAATTCAATTTAAAAGAAATGGATTTGGACTGTAGATCATAATGCCCTGATGTGTGAGATTATGAAGTCAGGGGTTACTAGTATAGCTCGTTTTAAAGTAGGTGTATATATACAGACCAACTAAGGCATTCCAGGGTGTAAAGACACTGTTCAGGCTGTTCAGAAAAATGGAGGAAGAAACTACACCGCATTTTCATTTCCTATAGATTGCTTGTCACTTAGAAGATTTCTTTATAGTTTTGGAATCATTAAGCTTCCCCTACTCTTATTATGCCATGATAATGACTAGATTATAAAGCAAAAGCTCCAAAGAAATTTTCTAATGTAATCTAGGGGGAGAATATTTCAACAGAAAGAGTTTTATGTTTTTATTTTTAACTGCTAATTTAAAAATGGGCTGCTATAGAAAAGGGCGTGAGTTTGTTTTGATTCAGTCTCCATTTCCTGTGTAAATCCTTGGGGAATGGATGTTAAGTATAGATATGTAATCATCAGGGAAAAGCAAACAGAGAAAAAAATATTATCATGAAAAATTAAACATTAATTTTCCACACAATGTTTTGGAAGGAAAGTCAGTTTGGCAAGGAGAAAAAGGACCAGGACAAAGCAGAGGGTTTTAAAGGCCTTGAGTTCTCTATGGAGCTACCTGAAAAAAAGGTCAGACCTTTGAAATTTCTCTTCTGAGAGGAGCAGCCCACAATCTGAGAAAAATGCAGGTTGAAGTTTGCAAGAAACAGATGATTAAGTGTAGAGCTTTGGTCATGGTTTTGAATCCCTCCCTTCAATTAATAGCATGCTTAACAAAATAGGTAGCTGGAGTAAATTGTTACACCCAGGTGCTCATCACTTTTGCCAATAAGAAAAAACCTTGGGATTTACGAATGGATAATAGTCTGTCACCTTATGTTGACAAGATGACAGTGATCTTTGTGGAACTACACTGTAAATGCCCCAGGGGGTTACAATGATTTTCCAATATTACTCCTGGATCTGGGAAAGAAACAGATTGCTTGCATTCCCCTTTGGTGATGGTCCCTCTCTTGCTTGTTAAGGCCAAATGAGTCCTTCCACTACAGTCAATAAAAGGCAGAAAGTTAAGTCTCCATATAAAAATGTTTATGAGTCATGTCTTTTCATATAAACATCTAAAGGAGGGAGGAAAAACCTCTAAATCCTGCTCCTTGCATGAAAAAAGATTCCCCTCTAAATTCTGATTTGGACTCTTCCCAGAAGTAAGCTATCTGATCAAATTGCTGCAATTGTAAGTGGTAAAAATACAGTGCACTGTAGTTAAGAGTAGCTATCAGGTTTTTCTAATTATAGTATCAGAAACCTCAAAATCATCTTGTCTGGAATCTTCTGAAAAAATGCATGCCTTTCTGATTTAGGATTGAACACTCCTTAGAGGCCCACAGATTCAGTAGCAACTGCCGGTTTCCCTTTGCCTTCATCTTCAAGCTTGATAAATACCTTATACCTTTTCAAAGGTGGGTTATACTTGCTCTTTAGCAGGGTTCTGGTTCCTTAGTCCTTACTGTGTTTATCATTGTCATTCTAGAAAATCTAGATGACATCAACCTCTGGATAAATAGCAACACTTTCACAATGCAGCTATGAAGTCAAAATATTGTTTATTACTAAGTACTTAATAGTCAAAAACAAAGATTTAGAGCAAGTTGAAACTGTGTGTGTGTGTGTGTGTGTTTGTGTTTAGGAATAAGAGGACTTAATCATGGTATAATTTTGTTTCAAGCTTCATTTAGTTATACTTGAAGGACAAGTTAAGGAAATTTGAATAACTTAACAGTGGAGAGGATATTTATATTCTTTGTGCTATTTGGGTGCCAAATAACACTTGTTTCCTTAATATACACTGAAGGCACCCTTTCTTTTAAAATTCTTTATGGAATTGAGTTACAGACTTTTGGAATTGAAGCCCATGGTTAATACACAGAGGGCCTGTGTTTCTGAATTCTGGCATCTAGTATAATTATAGCACATAAAATGCTTCTAGTAACATGATTGAAAAATAAAATGATCATGTGTTTACAAACTGACTATGATCATGGAGCCTTATTTAATAAAATTTATGATATGTTGGTTTACTGAAGAACCGCTTGGTTTTTGAAAGTTGCTACACTATTTTTCTTTGATTATTTTTATGAGATTAATAATTTTTAAATGAATATTAATGCAGGCAAAATATTTGTTAAAATAGTCTGATGATATTTAAGTGTATTACAGTTTAAATTATAGTAAAATAGCAAAGTGAAATAGATCTGGATTTAAAGTTACTTAAGTTGTATTTTCCTAATCTCTCATCTGAAATAGTCTGAGTACTCTGTCCCTTGATTTTATATATATATGTTTATAATATTCAGTGGGCAAAATAGAACAACTTCAGATGTTTTGAAATCTTTAAAGTTTTCTTAAAGATATTAACATTAGATATATCCTTTATTAAGAATGGTCAATTAATTTTTTAATGCCAGATCCCTGATGCTAAGTATTAGACTTGTCAAGTTTCTTGTTTCTCAATCCTCTTCTCTGATGATCCTGAGTATGTAGGTGATCTTGAGTATAGATTAACATGTTATACTCAGATAGAACACACAGGAATTTCTTGTAAAAAGAATGTGATTCTGTTTACTGCAATAGTCTTTTCTCATTTGACTAGCTAGAATTCATATCTTAAGATTCAGGTTTGAATAAATATTGTAAGCTCAGAAATAAGATTGAATTACTGGCAAGTTTATTATGTTGATTTACTTGGCACCAAGTAAGAGTTCTTTATTAGCTGGAACTCAAAAGCTCTTGTGTACCATCAGTTCAGAATTCAGTTCTCACAAATGTCATTTACACAATTGTCTTATTGTGGATTTAGAACCAAGTTGCATTTCAACAATATTAAACTCCTCCTCATCAGGCCCCGTTCTTTGTATATCTGGTTTTATTTGGGGACTTTAGAATTACCTCAGAATGTCTTTACTAGCTCACTTTGGTCACATATTCTTAAAGATAGGGAATTCTTTAGAATTAAATTACTTCTGTGCTTACCTACTACCTAGTGCTACATATGCATCTCCAGTCCACAACTGTATTATAATAGCTAGGTTCTACCTCATATCTGATGTATAAAAGAAAGTGCCAGTAGAGATTGTTCACTGATGATGTAATTGGGGGGAATTATTCTCTAATTTTCCCCTAGATACAGGTTCCTAAGAAATTGTATTATTTTGTAGTAAGGAGAAAATAAACTTGTTTAGAACAAAGTAAAAGTAGTGCTTAGAATAGTAGATACCAAGTCATTTCATACAGAAATAGATAATTTTTTTCTCTTTTTGAGGGGGTTACTAGTGAAATTTCTCACTCTAGCAAGATTATGAATTCACTTCAGAAAAAAAATTCTTAGTAGAAATTTATAAACATTCTTTTCCTGCAAGGGTGAAAATCTTGTCCACATCTCTCCCCGCTCAGTTTAGTAAATGCTTGATTTCAAATGTGTAGAAAGGGGAGAAATAGGTAGCTTTCAGGCCACAACCACACAATCTGAAATTGAACTTGAGTGCCCTTGGCATGAACATTTACTTCTGATAGCTTCACCATGTCTGCTAGGAACGTGCCTGGCATCTGATTTTGATACCCTTAGGAGAACACTGAGCAAGAAATGGATGAGGAGATTAGACACATCAGACAAAGCAAAAATGGTTGTGTTGTCATCTTGATCTTCATTTTGCATATGGGAAAGGTTCTTTTCAGAAAAGACAATGATATCCATTATCATAGGCCTTTTATGTAATCTCAAAATGTTCTCCCTCTTTTTTCACTTTCTAGTCTATTCTGCAAGTACTTCCTGACTAATATTCCTAAACCCTAACTTTATTCATTTATTATTCCAAAATTATTCATTCACTGTTTCTCTACCTTATTCTTTTGTTCTTAACCAACCTATTTATCTTTATTGCATATTCATTCATTCTTTCTTAAAGGTGACAGACTCTGGTAAGTAGTAAGGAAACAAAAGTGGATAAGAAGTTCAGAGCCTCATATCCCCTCAAGGGGATCAGATGTGAAAATTTAAAAAACAGGATTGTGTTAATTGGTAGGAACTGAATTCCATGGAAACACAGGGAAAGAAGATTGTGCATAAGAAATTTTTCCAGTGGTGACAATTGAGCTGACTCTTGAAAGAGAAATGGATTTCCAGAAAGTAGTCAAATCAGATAAAGATATTCTAAGTTAATGGTAGAGCAAATTCACAGCATGAATTCCTAGGATGACCTAGGGAATAGCAATTAGTTTGGTATGACAAGTTCCCCAGGGATTAAAGGATGGGGAGCAAGGAAGTTTGCATTATGCATTCATGTAATGAAGCACTTGATAAATTGTTTCATGACCTGCTGTGTGCCAAGCATTAAAGATACAATTTTAATGTATATATTCACAGTGTTTTTTTACATTGAAATCACAATCTAATGAGAAATACAGGGAAATAAAGAGTCAATAAAATAGAGTGTAGGCAAGAAATCCTGTGAGGGAGGCTTAAGAAAACATGGAAGTGTGTGCAGAGGTAGGCACAAATATGGCGGATTCTCAAACATGTTGCTCAAATTTCCCTTCAAGAACTAAGAACTTCTCTCTACTTCCAAGAGTTTTAATAAAGACAGTGTTCAAATTCTAGCATCACCCAAGGTTCTAAAGTCTTCTATAGACATTTTGTATCCATCCTTGATCAATGTGTTGTGTAATACCCCTAACCCTTTAATTTGCCTCAAATGTAGGCAAATATGAAGGACTATTCCAGCTACCGGGCTCTGTGGGGGTGAATTCAGAGGTCTTTGTTGAAGCTGCACCACAGATTGACATCAACTTAATCCTGCATCCTTCCCTGCACTTCCATGTTGAACCACAAAAACTCTTTAATAAGTATCCTGAATACTGATTTTTTGGTTCAGACTTTTCTTCTTTGGCAGACATGAAGTGTCCCTGAATGGCACCAACAATAACTTGGATTTTTCACTGTAATAAATTGTACCCAGAAATACTTTTTAGCAAGGACATAACTTGAACATAGGTGGTGAAAAGTGAAAAATTGAAAATAGAGGAATGTTTCGGTGGTTCAAGGAAGTCTTGTTTATGGTCTAAATAGAGACAATGAACAATGACTGGAGAGAAAGAGGTATCTGGTATTATATTGGCAGAATTTGGCCCTCAATTATCGCTCACAAATGAGGTAAAATTATGTAGGAGATTTTATGTTTCAGCTCAGGACAAAGAATATATTTTGGTGCCATTAATCCAGATGGAAAATACAGTGGAAGAAACAGGACCATTAGCAAATATGACAAGTTTACTTTTGGACCTAAGTGCAAGTAAGCTAAGTGCAATAAAATAAGTAAGCTAAGTGCAATAAAATACAGGTGTTTGGCAGATAGTTGAAAACATACTTTCAAAAAAGACAAAAGAGATCAGTACTAGACATATGGGATGGAGATCATATACATGATAGTTAAAAATCATCGATGTACATGAACACAGACTATCACCAATCTACTCTAAAATGGCCAGCACTATTTACTGCTTTCCAAAGCAATTCCCAACTCTTCCTACTGGTGTTCACATAAAACAATGATGGTTCAGCACTATGGACAGTGGCAGAATGACTGGCACATCCCACCCCCTTTTGGCCCCCTTTTAGTTATTTTAAATTAAGACTTCATTATCGTTCCCTGTCTAACTTTCTTGTTTTACCTCCTACTACTACCTTGACTCATCTCATGTGCTTTGGCAACTGTGTCAAAGTCATCAAGTTCAAGATTTTCTGTTTTTTATCAGGTCACCCAAGATCCAAAGAGGCTAAATGATTTGCTCAGCCACATTTCTAGTGACAGAGCTAGGAAACAGGTCTCCAGTATCATGGCTTTATGATTCACTACAATATAACATAGTGTAGAGACTCCACAATTTTCCAAAGAAGTCTCAAGATGGTTAACAATACTTTACATAGTTTATACATATATGTAGAGCTACATATATGTGTGTGGTGTAGTCAAATGAATGTCCACAACTATAACCACATCCTAATTACAACCTTATAATTTTCTCTTCTAAATCTTCCTTCTTTCTTAGTTCATTCTACATATATTTCCTGGGTAATATTCCTAGATTCTAATTTTACTAATTTATTTATTATTCATTTATTCTTTTTTTTTTTTTTAAAAAATATATATATTTACATCATTGTATTCCCTGGGGTTCTCCCACCACCATATCACCCATGAACCATTGTCTTGATCTTTGTGTTAATTTTTTCTTTATTCTTTACCATTTTCTACAGAATTCCTATTCTTTTTTTGGCTTAGTATATGAAGGATAAGCTGGGGTGATATGGATTATTAAGCTGGGCTATCATGGGTTATTGCTCTTCATGAACACTAGCAGAAAAATGGACTTCCTACAGATATTGGAGGGACTGATACTTGTCCCTCCCTAACTGCCCTATACTTTGTATTTGTCTGTAAACATAAGACTCTTTAATAGAAAATTCCCTGAACTTTATAGTAAGTGACCAATTTATATTTCCTTGACTTCTATACCTGTGTGTATATTCAATGGTAGCTAAAACATGCAAATTCAGATCAATATCTTGAATCAGGATTGTTCTATTTCTGTTTTGTTTCTTTCCACTACTGATTATATCAGTTCACAACTGACCTAGATAATTCAGGTTCTTATTTTCCTCAAGCTGGTTGATTATTTTGTGTATTTTGCTGGTATTCCCTGTACTTGTCTTTTGCTAATCACCATTTCCCCCTACCTTTGGTAGCTGATTCGTTTCTTGATTTTTCAGAGCAATAAAGTTGAATTGGAATATAGGTTGTTCTACTGGAGATTCCTGATATATCCTTATGCCTCTCCTATCTTTATTCTTATATTGAACCCCAGTCTCAAGCAAATCTCTGTAACATAGAATTACCTAACACACATAGGAGCATCTTAAAGATATTGAAATTCCTTATTCATCTTTATATTGCCCATAGTTATTATCACCATGTGATGCATTATAGACACTCAACAAATGTTAAGATAAAGAATTCGTTTGAGTATTTACATTACATCAAATTCTTCGTATATATGTTGAACAGCTTGAAGACATAGTTATTCATCTTCATGTTTATTTTGATAAAGGATTTGAAATGATACAAATGAATATCAGTGCTTGATACGTTGTCCTTTCCTAGAGAGAACAGAATAAAATGGTATACTCTCAATAAGGTTTAACAACAAAAAGTTGATGGATTAGTGATGGGATTTTCTTTGGCATTCATTCTACTAATTAAAATCTATGTTTTTCTTAACAGTAGTGCCTTATATCTTCTTAATTATATTTCAAAAGGGAGTTAAGATTCTGGATAAACATATACAGCATAATAATACTTAATATAATAATAATTATATGGAAATTTAAGTAAATTATATGGAAACTGAGAGTGAGCAAAAGAAGAGAGAGTGAGTGAGAGAGTGAGAGAAAATTAATGAGTATAAGGGAAAAGGAAGAAAGCCAGTAAAGAGGTTGACAAACAAATTGTAAAGATTCCCTACTTGTACTTGCTATGGAAGTTTGCATGTTGGTTCTGCCTTTCCCAAGTCATTCTATAAGATCCACATTCAGTTATAGAACTAGTACCTATAGATATAAACAAACCATTGACTCAATATGTGATCAATTTCTCCAGACACTGAAACCAGAGAGAAATTTCTCCAAAAAATTGTCACAAAGACAACACTGTACAATATAATGATCATCATCCTTAGAGCCAACACAGTCCAGTTTCACAGGTGTCATCTGTCAAAATAGACTCAAAATATGCAGTTCATTACACAGAAATTTGAGAAAACTAATTTTACTTATACAGAGTTCTTAGCATGGACAATAACCAGGGTGGTGACTCTAATGAGAAAAGTATTTCCCTGTTGAGTTGAAATGTCTAGATGGGTTTCCAGTAACTCAATAACCTTGAAGAACATTTATAATCATGGATAAATTGAGTTTAATGTGCATTTCAAAAACAGTAAAAAAAAGCAAGAAGTCTCTCATATCAGTCATGTTTCTCCCCCCACCCCAAAGTGCTGCATACAATCAAACACAATTTTAGAGGTTTAAAACAAATGATTTTCTTTTTTTTTCCAATCAAGTGATTTTCTTTTTTTTTTTCATCAAGCGATTTATTTAAATATAAATTTCACATCTTTGTAATTGCCAGGATTCACCTCCCCCCCTCCCTGCTCATTCCCCCTCTGTCCCACCCACCCCCCTACCTGGAGTTGTGTACTTCAATTTGGTTGTTAGCTTTTTTGTTTGTTTGTTTGTTTTGTTTTTGACTTTTCTTCATAGCTTTTTGTTTATCTTTCCTAAGTCCCATATAATAGTGAAACCATTTGGTGTCTGTCTTTATCTTTTTGACTTGTTTCTGCTAATATGATTTCTTCTAGGTTGTCCATGCTATCATAAATTCATCTCTAATATTTAATTTTTAATTGATGAGTAATATTCCATTGTGTATATATACCACATCTTTTTTATCCATTCATCTGTTTTGGGACATTTGGGTTGTTTCCATGTCCTTGCAATTATAAATGGTGCTGCAATAAACATACAGGAGCAGGTGTCCCTTTGTACCCATACTGAGGTCTCCTTTGGGTAGATTACCAGAAGAGTGATTGCTGGGTCAAAGGGTAGTTCCATTTTCATTTGTTTGAGGGTCTTCCATACCGCTTTCCATTCCAATTAAGGTCTGGAACTAGGCAAGGATGTCCACTCTCTCCACTACTTTTTAATATTGTACTGGAAGTTCTAGCCAGGGCAATAAGGCAAGAGAAAGACATAAAAGGGATACAAATAGGAAAAGAGGAACTGAAGCTATCATTATATGCAGATGATATGATTCTTTATGTAGAGAACCCAAAAAAATCTACAGAAAAACTTCTTGAAACCATAAAACAGTTCAGTAAGGTAGCTGGTTACAAAATCAACACAGAGAAGTCAGTAGCCTTTCTATATGCAAAAAACCAAGAAGAAGAAGAAATTTTAAAAGTCATCCCATTCACCATCGCACCCAAAACAAGTAAATACCTGGGAATAAACCTAACAAAACACATGAAAGAACTATACAAAGAAAACTTTAAAACACTGCTAAAAGAGATAGAGGAAGACATAAGGAAATGTAAAGACATACCCTGCTCATGGACTGGAAGAATTAACATCATCAAAATGACCATCCTTCCCAAAGCAATCTACAGATTCAATGCAATCCCTATAAAAATTCCAACGACATTCTTTAAAGAGATAGAAAAACAATTACAGAAGTTCATATGGAATAACAAAAGACCTCGAATATCAAAAAGCCTCCTAGCCAAAAAAAGAGAGAATGGAGGCCTAACTATTCCAGACTTGAAGATATATTTCAAACCATAATAATTAAAACAGCATGGTACTGGTACAACAACAGACAAACAGACCAATGGAACAGAATTGAGTGCCCGGAAATAAAACCACACATGTATAGTCAACTAATATTTGACAAAGGAGGGAAAAATTTACATTGGAACAAACATAGTCTCTTCAATGAATGTTGCTGGGAAAATTGGACTAAAACCTGCAAAAAAATGAACCAAGAAAACATCCTCACACCATGCACAAAAACCAACTCAAAATGGATAAAAGACTTAAATGTCAGACCCAAAACCATAACATACATAGAAGAAAACCTGGGCAAAACCCTCCATGAATTACAAATCAGAAATCCCTCCCTAGAAACATCTACAGATGACAAAAAAAATGAAGGAAAACATAAACAGATGGGACTATATCAAACTAAAAAGCTTTTGTACAGCAAAAGAGACAACAGGAAAAACTAAAAGAAGCCCATCAGAATGGGAAAAATTTTTTGCCCTCCACAAGAGTGATAAGGGTTTAATAGCGAAGAGCCACAAGGAACTCACACAATTAAACAAAAACAAAACAAGAAACCCAATCAAAAAATGAGGAGAAGAACTAAAAAGACACTATTCCAAAGAGGAAATACAAATGGCCAACAGGCACATGAAAAATTGTTCAATGTCACTAGCAATAAGGAAATGCAAATCAAAACCACAATGAAATACCACCTTACACCAGTGAGAGTGGCCCACATTAAAAAAACAGCCAACAACAAATGCTGGCGTGAATGTGGAGAGAAAGGAACACTCTTACACTGCTGGTGGGAATGTAAACTGTTCCAGCCACTATGGAAAGCGGTGTGGAGGACTCTCAAACAAATGAAAATGGAACTACCCTTTGACCCAGCAATCACTCTTCTGGTAATCTACCCAAAGGAGACCTCAGTATGGGTACAAAGGGACACCTGCTCCTGTATGTTTATTGCAGCACCATTTATAATTGCAAGGACATGGAAACAACCCAAATGTCCCAAAACAGATGAATGGATAAAAAAGATGTGGTATATATACACAATGGAATATTACTCATCAATTAAAAATTAAATATTAGAGATGAATTTATGATAGCATGGACAACCTAGAAGAAATCATATTAGCAGAAACAAGTCAAAAAGATAAAGACAGACACCAAATGGTTTCACTATTATATGGGACTTAGGAAAGATAAACAAAAAGCTATGAAGAAAAGTCAAAAACAAAACAAACAAACAAACAAAAAAGCTAACAACCAAATTGAAGTACACAACTCCAGGTAGGGGGGTGGGTGGGACAGAGGGGGAATGAGCAGGGAGGGGGGGAGGTGAATCCTGGCAATTACAAAGATGTGAAATTTATATTTAAATAAATCGCTTGATGAAAAAAAAAAAGAAAATCACTTGATTGGAAAAAAAAAGAAAATCATTTGTTTTAAACCTCTAAAATTGTGTTTGATTGTATGCAGCACTTTGGGGTGGGGGGAGAAACATGACTGATATGAGAGACTTCTTGCTTTTTTTTACTGTTTTTGAAATGCACATTAAACTCAATTTATCCATGATTATAAATGTTCTTCAAGGTTATTGAGTTACTGGAAACCCATCTAGACATTTCAACTCAACAGGGAAATACTTTTCTCATTAGAGTCACCACCCTGGTTATTGTCCATGCTAAGAACTCTGTATAAGTAAAATTAGTTTTCTCAAATTTCTGTGTAATGAACTGCATATTTTGAGTCTATTTTGACAGATGACACCTGTGAAACTGGACTGTGTTGGCTCTAAGGATGATGATCATTATATTGTACAGTGTTGTCTTTGTGACAATTTTTTGGAGAAATTTCTCTCTGGTTTCAGTGTCTGGAGAAATTGATCACATATTGAGTCAATGGTTTGTTTATATCTATAGGTACTAGTTCTATAACTGAATGTGGATCTTATAGAATGACTTGGGAAAGGCAGAACCAACATGCAAACTTCCATAGCAAGTACAAGTAGGGAATCTTTACAATTTGTTTGTCAACCTCTTTACTGGCTTTCTTCCTTTTCCCTTATACTCATTAATTTTCTCTCACTCTCTCACTCACTCTCTCTTCTTTTGCTCACTCTCAGTTTCCATATAATTTACTTAAATTTCCATATAATTATTATTATATTAAGTATTATTATGCTGTATATGTTTATCCAGAATCTTAACTCCCTTTTGAAATATAATTAAGAAGATATAAGGCACTACTGTTAAGAAAAACATAGATTTTAATTAGTAGAATGAATGCCAAAGAAAATCCCATCACTAATCCATCAACTTTTTGTTGTTAAACCTTATTGAGAGTATACCATTTTATTCTGTTCTCTCTAGGAAAGGACAACGTATCAAGCACTGATATTCATTTGTATCATTTCAAATCCTTTATCAAAATAAACATGAAGATGAATAACTATGTCTTCAAGCTGTTCAACATATATACGAAGAATTTGATGTAATGTAAATACTCAAACGAATTCTTTATCTTAACATTTGTTGAGTGTCTATAATGCATCACATGGTGATAATAACTATGGGCAATATAAAGATGAATAAGGAATTTCAATATCTTTAAGATGCTCCTATGTGTGTTAGGTAATTCTATGTTACAGAGATTTGCTTGAGACTGGGGTTCAATATAAGAATAAAGATAGGAGAGGCATAAGGATATATCAGGAATCTCCAGTAGAACAACCTATATTCCAATTCAACTTTATTGCTCTGAAAAATCAAGAAACGAATCAGCTACCAAAGGTAGGGGGAAATGGTGATTAGCAAAAGACAAGTACAGGGAATACCAGCAAAATACACAAAATAATCAACCAGCTTGAGGAAAATAAGAACCTGAATTATCTAGGTCAGTTGTGAACTGATATAATCAGTAGTGGAAAGAAACAAAACAGAAATAGAACAATCCTGATTCAAGATATTGATCTGAATTTGCATGTTTTAGCTACCATTGAATATACACACAGGTATAGAAGTCAAGGAAATATAAATTGGTCACTTACTATAAAGTTCAGGGAATTTTCTATTAAAGAGTCTTATGTTTACAGACAAATACAAAGTATAGGGCAGTTAGGGAGGGACAAGTATCAGTCCCTCCAATATCTGTAGGAAGTCCATTTTTCTGCTAGTGTTCATGAAGAGCAATAACCCATGATAGCCCAGCTTAATAATCCATATCACCCCAGCTTATCCTTCATATACTAAGCCAAAAAAAGAATAGGAATTCTGTAGAAAATGGTAAAGAATAAAGAAAAAATTAACACAAAGATCAAGACAATGGTTCATGGGTGATATGGTGGTGGGAGAACCCCAGGGAATACAATGATGTAAATATATATATTTTTTAAAAAAAAAAAAAAGAATAAATGAATAATAAATAAATTAGTAAAATTAGAATCTAGGAATATTACCCAGGAAATATATGTAGAATGAACTAAGAAAGAAGGAAGATTTAGAAGAGAAAATTATAAGGTTGTAATTAGGATGTGGTTATAGTTGTGGACATTCATTTGACTACACCACACACATATATGTAGCTCTACATATATGTATAAACTATGTAAAGTATTGTTAACCATCTTGAGACTTCTTTGGAAAATTGTGGAGTCTCTACACTATGTTATATTGTAGTGAATCATAAAGCCATGATACTGGAGACCTGTTTCCTAGCTCTGTCACTAGAAATGTGGCTGAGCAAATCATTTAGCCTCTTTGGATCTTGGGTGACCTGATAAAAAACAGAAAATCTTGAACTTGATGACTTTGACACAGTTGCCAAAGCACATGAGATGAGTCAAGGTAGTAGTAGGAGGTAAAACAAGAAAGTTAGACAGGGAACGATAATGAAGTCTTAATTTAAAATAACTAAAAGGGGGCCAAAAGGGGGTGGGATGTGCCAGTCATTCTGCCACTGTCCATAGTGCTGAACCATCATTGTTTTATGTGAACACCAGTAGGAAGAGTTGGGAATTGCTTTGGAAAGCAGTAAATAGTGCTGGCCATTTTAGAGTAGATTGGTGATAGTCTGTGTTCATGTACATCGATGATTTTTAACTATCATGTATATGATCTCCATCCCATATGTCTAGTACTGATCTCTTTTGTCTTTTTTGAAAGTATGTTTTCAACTATCTGCCAAACACCTGTATTTTATTGCACTTAGCTTACTTATTTTATTGCACTTAGCTTACTTGCACTTAGGTCCAAAAGTAAACTTGTCATATTTGCTAATGGTCCTGTTTCTTCCACTGTATTTTCCATCTGGATTAATGGCACCAAAATATATTCTTTGTCCTGAGCTGAAACATAAAATCTCCTACATAATTTTACCTCATTTGTGAGCGATAATTGAGGGCCAAATTCTGCCAATATAATACCAGATACCTCTTTCTCTCCAGTCATTGTTCATTGTCTCTATTTAGACCATAAACAAGACTTCCTTGAACCACCGAAACATTCCTCTATTTTCAATTTTTCACTTTTCACCACCTATGTTCAAGTTATGTCCTTGCTAAAAAGTATTTCTGGGTACAATTTATTACAGTGAAAAATCCAAGTTATTGTTGGTGCCATTCAGGGACACTTCATGTCTGCCAAAGAAGAAAAGTCTGAACCAAAAAATCAGTATTCAGGATACTTATTAAAGAGTTTTTGTGGTTCAACATGGAAGTGCAGGGAAGGATGCAGGATTAAGTTGATGTCAATCTGTGGTGCAGCTTCAACAAAGACCTCTGAATTCACCCCCACAGAGCCCGGTAGCTGGAATAGTCCTTCATATTTGCCTACATTTGAGGCAAATTAAAGGGTTAGGGGTATTACACAACACATTGATCAAGGATGGATACAAAATGTCTATAGAAGACTTTAGAACCTTGGGTGATGCTAGAATTTGAACACTGTCTTTATTAAAACTCTTGGAAGTAGAGAGAAGTTCTTAGTTCTTGAAGGGAAATTTGAGCAACATGTTTGAGAATCCGCCATATTTGTGCCTACCTCTGCACACACTTCCATGTTTTCTTAAGCCTCCCTCACAGGATTTCTTGCCTACACTCTATTTTATTGACTCTTTATTTCCCTGTATTTCTCATTAGATTGTGATTTCAATGTAAAAAAACACTGTGAATATATACATTAAAATTGTATCTTTAATGCTTGGCACACAGCAGGTCATGAAACAATTTATCAAGTGCTTCATTACATGAATGCATAATGCAAACTTCCTTGCTCCCCATCCTTTAATCCCTGGGGAACTTGTCATACCAAACTAATTGCTATTCCCTAGGTCATCCTAGGAATTCATGCTGTGAATTTGCTCTACCATTAACTTAGAATATCTTTATCTGATTTGACTACTTTCTGGAAATCCATTTCTCTTTCAAGAGTCAGCTCAATTGTCACCACTGGAAAAATTTCTTATGCACAATCTTCTTTCCCTGTGTTTCCATGGAATTCAGTTCCTACCAATTAACACAATCCTGTTTTTTAAATTTTCACATCTGATCCCCTTGAGGGGATATGAGGCTCTGAACTTCTTATCCACTTTTGTTTCCTTACTACTTACCAGAGTCTGTCACCTTTAAGAAAGAATGAATGAATATGCAATAAAGATAAATAGGTTGGTTAAGAACAAAAGAATAAGGTAGAGAAACAGTGAATGAATAATTTTGGAATAATAAATGAATAAAGTTAGGGTTTAGGAATATTAGTCAGGAAGTACTTGCAGAATAGACTAGAAAGTGAAAAAAGAGGGAGAACATTTTGAGATTACATAAAAGGCCTATGATAATGGATATCATTGTCTTTTCTGAAAAGAACCTTTCCCATATGCAAAATGAAGATCAAGATGACAACACAACCATTTTTGCTTTGTCTGATGTGTCTAATCTCCTCATCCATTTCTTGCTCAGTGTTCTCCTAAGGGTATCAAAATCAGATGCCAGGCACGTTCCTAGCAGACATGGTGAAGCTATCAGAAGTAAATGTTCATGCCAAGGGCACTCAAGTTCAATTTCAGATTGTGTGGTTGTGGCCTGAAAGCTACCTATTTCTCCCCTTTCTACACATTTGAAATCAAGCATTTACTAAACTGAGCGGGGAGAGATGTGGACAAGATTTTCACCCTTGCAGGAAAAGAATGTTTATAAATTTCTACTAAGAATTTTTTTTCTGAAGTGAATTCATAATCTTGCTAGAGTGAGAAATTTCACTAGTAACCCCCTCAAAAAGAGAAAAAAATTATCTATTTCTGTATGAAATGACTTGGTATCTACTATTCTAAGCACTACTTTTACTTTGTTCTAAACAAGTTTATTTTCTCCTTACTACAAAATAATACAATTTCTTAGGAACCTGTATCTAGGGGAAAATTAGAGAATAATTCCCCCCAATTACATCATCAGTGAACAATCTCTACTGGCACTTTCTTTTATACATCAGATATGAGGTAGAACCTAGCTATTATAATACAGTTGTGGACTGGAGATGCATATGTAGCACTAGGTAGTAGGTAAGCACAGAAGTAATTTAATTCTAAAGAATTCCCTATCTTTAAGAATATGTGACCAAAGTGAGCTAGTAAAGACATTCTGAGGTAATTCTAAAGTCCCCAAATAAAACCAGATATACAAAGAACGGGGCCTGATGAGGAGGAGTTTAATATTGTTGAAATGCAACTTGGTTCTAAATCCACAATAAGACAATTGTGTAAATGACATTTGTGAGAACTGAATTCTGAACTGATGGTACACAAGAGCTTTTGAGTTCCAGCTAATAAAGAACTCTTACTTGGTGCCAAGTAAATCAACATAATAAACTTGCCAGTAATTCAATCTTATTTCTGAGCTTACAATATTTATTCAAACCTGAATCTTAAGATATGAATTCTAGCTAGTCAAATGAGAAAAGACTATTGCAGTAAACAGAATCACATTCTTTTTACAAGAAATTCCTGTGTGTTCTATCTGAGTATAACATGTTAATCTATACTCAAGATCACCTACATACTCAGGATCATCAGAGAAGAGGATTGAGAAACAAGAAACTTGACAAGTCTAATACTTAGCATCAGGGATCTGGCATTAAAAAATTAATTGACCATTCTTAATAAAGGATATATCTAATGTTAATATCTTTAAGAAAACTTTAAAGATTTCAAAACATCTGAAGTTGTTCTATTTTGCCCACTGAATATTATAAACATATATATATAAAATCAAGGGACAGAGTACTCAGACTATTTCAGATGAGAGATTAGGAAAATACAACTTAAGTAACTTTAAATCCAGATCTATTTCACTTTGCTATTTTACTATAATTTAAACTGTAATACACTTAAATATCATCAGACTATTTTAACAAATATTTTGCCTGCATTAATATTCATTTAAAAATTATTAATCTCATAAAAATAATCAAAGAAAAATAGTGTAGCAACTTTCAAAAACCAAGCGGTTCTTCAGTAAACCAACATATCATAAATTTTATTAAATAAGGCTCCATGATCATAGTCAGTTTGTAAACACATGATCATTTTATTTTTCAATCATGTTACTAGAAGCATTTTATGTGCTATAATTATACTAGATGCCAGAATTCAGAAACACAGGCCCTCTGTGTATTAACCATGGGCTTCAATTCCAAAAGTCTGTAACTCAATTCCATAAAGAATTTTAAAAGAAAGGGTGCCTTCAGTGTATATTAAGGAAACAAGTGTTATTTGGCACCCAAATAGCACAAAGAATATAAATATCCTCTCCACTGTTAAGTTATTCAAATTTCCTTAACTTGTCCTTCAAGTATAACTAAATGAAGCTTGAAACAAAATTATACCATGATTAAGTCCTCTTATTCCTAAACACAAACACACACACACACACACACAGTTTCAACTTGCTCTAAATCTTTGTTTTTGACTATTAAGTACTTAGTAATAAACAATATTTTGACTTCATAGCTGCATTGTGAAAGTGTTGCTATTTATCCAGAGGTTGATGTCATCTAGATTTTCTAGAATGACAATGATAAACACAGTAAGGACTAAGGAACCAGAACCCTGCTAAAGAGCAAGTATAACCCACCTTTGAAAAGGTATAAGGTATTTATCAAGCTTGAAGATGAAGGCAAAGGGAAACCGGCAGTTGCTACTGAATCTGTGGGCCTCTAAGGAGTGTTCAATCCTAAATCAGAAAGGCATGCATTTTTTCAGAAGATTCCAGACAAGATGATTTTGAGGTTTCTGATACTATAATTAGAAAAACCTGATAGCTACTCTTAACTACAGTGCACTGTATTTTTACCACTTACAATTGCAGCAATTTGATCAGATAGCTTACTTCTGGGAAGAGTCCAAATCAGAATTTAGAGGGGAATCTTTTTTCATGCAAGGAGCAGGATTTAGAGGTTTTTCCTCCCTCCTTTAGATGTTTATATGAAAAGACATGACTCATAAACATTTTTATATGGAGACTTAACTTTCTGCCTTTTATTGACTGTAGTGGAAGGACTCATTTGGCCTTAACAAGCAAGAGAGGGACCATCACCAAAGGGGAATGCAAGCAATCTGTTTCTTTCCCAGATCCAGGAGTAATATTGGAAAATCATTGTAACCCCCTGGGGCATTTACAGTGTAGTTCCACAAAGATCACTGTCATCTTGTCAACATAAGGTGACAGACTATTATCCATTCGTAAATCCCAAGGTTTTTTCTTATTGGCAAAAGTGATGAGCACCTGGGTGTAACAATTTACTCCAGCTACCTATTTTGTTAAGCATGCTATTAATTGAAGGGAGGGATTCAAAACCATGACCAAAGCTCTACACTTAATCATCTGTTTCTTGCAAACTTCAACCTGCATTTTTCTCAGATTGTGGGCTGCTCCTCTCAGAAGAGAAATTTCAAAGGTCTGACCTTTTTTTCAGGTAGCTCCATAGAGAACTCAAGGCCTTTAAAACCCTCTGCTTTGTCCTGGTCCTTTTTCTCCTTGCCAAACTGACTTTCCTTCCAAAACATTGTGTGGAAAATTAATGTTTAATTTTTCATGATAATATTTTTTTCTCTGTTTGCTTTTCCCTGATGATTACATATCTATACTTAACATCCATTCCCCAAGGATTTACACAGGAAATGGAGACTGAATCAAAACAAACTCACGCCCTTTTCTATAGCAGCCCATTTTTAAATTAGCAGTTAAAAATAAAAACATAAAACTCTTTCTGTTGAAATATTCTCCCCCTAGATTACATTAGAAAATTTCTTTGGAGCTTTTGCTTTATAATCTAGTCATTATCATGGCATAATAAGAGTAGGGGAAGCTTAATGATTCCAAAACTATAAAGAAATCTTCTAAGTGACAAGCAATCTATAGGAAATGAAAATGCGGTGTAGTTTCTTCCTCCATTTTTCTGAACAGCCTGAACAGTGTCTTTACACCCTGGAATGCCTTAGTTGGTCTGTATATATACACCTACTTTAAAACGAGCTATACTAGTAACCCCTGACTTCATAATCTCACACATCAGGGCATTATGATCTACAGTCCAAATCCATTTCTTTTAAATTGAATTTTAAAGGAACTTAGAATCTGATTTTTTTAATCTATCTGTAACTAAGAAATAAGCTCTGATAAGAAAAACTATTAATATGGCAATTATTCCTAGCATTATATATTTTATGTGAAAGGAAGACAAAAAAAGATGAAGACCCTGTCATCTGTTCTATTGACTGGGAAATTTAGGTTTGTTTAGTTAAAATTTTCATTTTGCTTTGAAGAATATAATGGAGGGGGGATGCAATAAAACTCAAGATAGGAAGTTGGCCAGTGGAACAATTAAATATAGCACATAAGGTTAATGTTATTAAGGTTAATAGCCCTTAGAAATATGACTACAGAATTGAGGCTGCTCTAGAGGCAAGATGAGAACAAAGAAAGGAGGGGCCCCAGTGTCCCTGTGGGTACCCTGGTGGTGGGTGTGGTGTGGTGACATACATCTGAGGCAGTGTGAACCTATTCTCCTAAACCATGCACAGTGTTGTAAGCCCATGTTACCCCAATAAAGAAAAAAAAAGTCAGTTAAATAATGAGAGTTTCTAATAAACAAAAAATAAACTTTGGAACAGCTTTGACTTCAGGTATCCATTTTTTCCCTATAGAAATGTGATAAATTGTATTCCATTAACGGGGTCAGTGCACAACAGTAGTTTATTTATACTGCTATCAATTAACTGTTTCTGTGCAAATATTCTTATTCATAGTGTAAAAACATTAAAGATACAATTATATGCAAATAAGAAAAGTCTTTTAAAAATATGATTTTATAACATATTTATTTTATATGAATATAGTAGAGAGGAAATACGTCTGATTATACAACCATAGAGCAGAAACTTTGAGAATACTCTTGGGGAGGATTTTCTGGTACTTTGAAGTTTAGAGGTTGACCTGATAAAACACCACTTACTCTTTCTTTTGGTATAATTCTATTCTTCCAAATAGAGGCCAGGATTTTATGGTATTTTTGTAGGGTCACAAATGAAACAAATATAAATGGAGAACATTATGGGTGATAGTGAAAGAAATAAAAGTAGAAAAGAGATGAACAGAAGAAAAAAAGAGAAAAGAAAATAACCAAAATGGCAGATGCTAAAATAGGTGACACAAATAGAAAAGTGACAGGAAATGGACTAAAAGATGGTAAAGAGATTTCTTCCAGAAGAACCGACAAAAGTGAGAGCTCCGAAAATAAGAGTAATGGAGAAAACTTGGATGTGTGTAACTGATATTCAGAAAAGTAAGGAAATTTTGAGAAAAAAATGTAATTCAACTGTTTCCCAAAGTGAGTCATTGGATAACAGTGAAAAGCAAAACAACCTGGCAGTGGAACATAAGAACGGAGGTGGGAGGAGACTGAGGACAGGGCTAAGTATGTGAAGACAGATAGTATGCTCTGAAAGATATATGTTCTAAACTCAGAAATACATGTATATTTTTAGAAATAATTTTATCATAGTGTAACTGAAAAGTATTAAAATTCATCTTGTTTAAAATGAGCAGTTCAATGTACAGTTAACTTATTTACCAAGTGAGAACCACCACACAGTTTTAGAACATTTCCATCATTCCTCCTGCTCTTTTACAGTTAATCTCTGTTCCCATACTCAGTTCCAGACATTTACTAATCTGCTTTTTCTATAGATAGATAGTCTTTCACTGGACAATTTGTATTAATAGAATCAGGCAATGTGTAGTCTTCTATGTCTGAATTCTTTTACTTAGTATGATGTTTCTGATGTTATTGTTATAGTATACATCAGTATTTCTTTCTATTGCACAATAGTCATCCATTACATGGGCATATTCTGGAATATAAACACATTTTGCTCTTCCACTCATCAGTTAATGGTCATTTGCTCTATTTCCACTCTGGGTGATTATGACTAATACTGATTAAGATCATTTGTGGGCAAGTCTGTGTGAATATTGATAGTGTATTTTAAGCAAAACATTGAGAGATGTGTTCATGGAGAATACAAATACTCAGGTTTGTTTTATTCTACAAGGCAAAAACCACATTTAACCCTCACATATGTTTCCTTTAAGTAAAAGATATTTTGAAACCCCATTTCCATGCTTTTGGCCCACCTTCATTTCTGCTACAGCTACAGTGGAGAGTTCTCTGATAGGTCAGACATACCTCCTATCAACAAGATCCTACCTCAAGGAGGCACAGAATTATTCTACTCTTTGCCTTTGACCTCTTGTATGCCCTGAAGCTCTTGGACACATGTCTCATGTATAAACATGTTTCTAAAGTGAGCTATGTCTATGTCAATGCTCAGGGCAAATTTCAGCCATCCACCAATATGGGGGCCATTTTTCATCCTCAGTTTCCTCAGATGGAAATTTCTATAAGAAACTCACTTCCCAGTAGTCTCAGCCAAAATGAGTCTGTGTACCTCTAGTAGTGACCAGGATGTTAGTTTTTCCTCTTCTCTCATTTCACTCTTCCTGCTCCTTTGCCTTCTTTCTAGAATCACCTCCCTAATACATGATCAGCAACCAAGTTTTGGTCTCATTCTCTGCTTTTAGAGGAAGCCAAAATGGGTTCATGGCTCACAGAGTCTTCAAAATGTTATCAATTAGTTCTGTTCTTCACATTCAAAGCTCAAAAGATTTCATACAGGATTTCATACAGGATTTTTGTAACTTCATACAACGTGTATGCTTATGTAACTTCATATACAATACCTTTTATGGTTCTTGTTTGATCAGGAAAATCATAGTTCATATTGTTAAAAGATAAGCCAAGGCACTTTAAAAATTGTAAGAAAATATTTTCTTAAAAAATAAAAACCTTTAAAATTAATTTTTAGCAGAATTGAAGCATAGAGCATGAAAGGAGGGGGGAATAGATGGTGGGAGGGACACAAAAGACTAAGACATGGTGCAGGGGTGATAAGGTAGTAGGAGATCCCCAGGGTAGATAACAATGTAAAACAAAATAAGTAAAACAATAGCAAAATAAAAAATTTAAGAGCATATTTTAGCAAAAAAAAATTGATTCAAAATGCATAATGCCAAACTGGAAGTAGATAGAGCAATCTGAAAATAGGTAAGAGCAAGAGATAAGATGGAGGTGAAGTAAGGAAAATGACATTATAGCTTAAGCATTTGACTTAAGTATTACCATTGTTAAGCCTAGTTGGCTACCTGTGATTAGTTATCCTTAGGTTTTGATTTCTTAAACTTGAGGTATTTATATGCTTAGGTTTTGATTTATTTATGTAGGTTAAGATAGTAGAACCACCTTAATCTCAGGATCAACTTGTTTAATTAGTTTACCAATACAGACATCAATTTGTTTTCAAATCTTCAACCTTGCAATTGTTAATAGGTCATTTCCACAGTCTTGTGAGATAAGTTGTCTCAAAATTGTGATTCCATTAGAAATGAGAGGAGATAGGAAGCTATTTCCCTTATGGAATGTGAAAGAAGAAAAAATAAGGAGCTCTTAGTTGCTTTGGATTTCTTGTGGGATGGAAAACAAAAAGTTATTAAAGGTACTAAAATGGACAGTGATCAGTGCCTCTCATTACTAAACTAATGCAGCCTTAGTGTATAGACCGAGGCAACTGTAACATGAGGCTACCAAAAAGTTTCTTTTTTTATTTGTTTTGCTTTTGAAGTTTCATGGGCACTACTCATTTATTCAAGCATGCAGTGATAAAAAGATTATGTAATAGTACATTCTTAACTGTGCACACCATATTTTGCTTGTAAGCAAACCTCTCTATCTTCTCAGCTTCAACTGAGTCCTTTATTTGTGGTTCTTGCCCCAGGCCTGGGTTTACATTCTGGTTCCTCCTTTTCAGTTTGTACAGCTCACTGAAAAGTGACTGTGTGCCTGTATCATTGCTGTCATTTTGTCTTATATGGGATTTAGGCTTAGCTAACACTGCAGAGATCAATGTCTACACCTTTGGTGATGTAGTGATTCTGATTGCTTGTGAATGAAGCAGTTTTACAACTATAATTCCTAATCATCTGCATTTGACTTGTCAAACTTCTCAAGTCTATAATACTAACAATCTGCTCCTGCATATGTATATCTCTGGAATAAATATTTGAAAGACCATATTGTATTTAAGTCTGGTATTTTCTTAAAGTCCTGAAGATTTTCCTTTTCTTTGCTCCTTTTCCATAGGACTATCTTCCCCAAGACACCATTTCTCCTGCCACAGGAATTGACATGTTCTACCGATCGGTCAAACTGAGGCTCCACTCATCAGTGACAGGATAGATTCATGGAGCCATGTTGGGGCACTCAAAGCCATCCCTTGAAATAGCATAGAGAGGTTATGTAACTGGAAGACCAGAGTTCTTCCAATCACCAGTCACCAGGGCTACCTGTCACTGCTGGTTACAGTTAGCATCTTTTTTTTCTTCATTAAGATTGGTTTAGTTTAATGTAAATCCAAGTCTGTAAGTGACCACATTTGCCAAAATATGGAGAATCCTTGAGGATGGTCTCAGTAGAAAGGAAGAAAAAGAACAATGGAAAGAAAAAGGCATAGATAGTTTAAAAGAGAGAAAAGCCAAGAGGGAAAAGAAACAGAAAGCAAAAAGTTGTCAAATTATAGACAAATGTGTATGAAGGAAACAAGGTCTGTCTTTTGAGTAATCTTACTTAAAGAATCACATAATTTGTTTTTTTAAAAATACTATATATAGATATATATATATATATATTTTTTTTTTTTTTTTGAGACTATGTCTCGCTATTTTTGCTGTGGAACCGCAGGCTCTCGTTGTCCGGGGTATCACAGACTCAAGCAGTCCCCAGCCTCAGCTTCCCAGGTAGCTGGGATTGCAGGCATGTGCCACCACACCCAGCTATTTTTTGGGATAGGTCTTGCTACGTTGTCGAGAGTGGGACTTGAACCATGATCCCTGGTTCCCACTGCAGCTTCCTAGGCTGATGCTTACAGGCATGCGCCTCCATGCCCAGCCTATTTTTATTCTTCAGATCACAACCTTGGTAAATGTTTTTTGGGATACCTTTCCCCCCCTCCTCCCTCTGGTACCCCCTCCATTCTCTCACATCCCTCTCTTTGTTGTTTGCTAGTCTGCGTTAAGCCCATCAGTCTCTTTCCTGTGGCAATGTTCTTTTGTTGGGTGAGGGACTGTGTTGGAACCAGGTGAACCCTGCTGATAGGTTTTTCAGTCTTAAGTTTGCGTTGGGCAGTCAGTCTATATTTATTTGTGATCTGTTCATGTTTTCTTGTTGCAGGCTGTCTTCTCTAGTCTCATTTCTGCTGTTTTGTTGCTTTACCTTATGGTTCTGGTGTCAGATTTAAGGGGTCTCGCCCCTCAGCCAGTGTTGGTGGAGAAGTTTCTCTGTGGATACAGGCATCTGTGAATGGCCATTGTAGATCATCTCCTCTGCCTTAATTTGCAGCTTTGCTGTGGGGCCAATGCCCCCCCCCATCTTTGGTCTTCCTCTCCTCTCCCATAGTGTGCGAAGGGGGCCTTGCTTTCCTAGAAGACATCTCTGAAATGAGGTCTTGGGTCTTCCTGACTCAGTGAGCACATAGGTGCACTTTGTGACATTGTGTTTCTACAGTCTTGCATACACTGGTTCTCTTGGTTGTGCATCTGTTGTGTCCAGCTCAGGTTTGTGGGCTGGATTTTTGCATGGTCTCTCACCCATTCTGTGATGGTTTGTGCTGTACATGTTTCTCACTCTTCTTGAAGATTAGCTGGAGTGAAAGCAAAATGGAAGGGGCATTTCCAACCCCTCCACCCACCCATGCACCAGAACCTCCCTGCATGGGGGTGGGGCCCAGTGGCCAAGCATGTGCCCTTCCATGCTGCCCTTGGGCAAGGAGCAGGGGGAACATGGCTCTACTGATCTGGGAGGCAGTAGATGGCTATCTACTGGTGGATGGGGCCCAAAACAAACCCCACCCTGTCTCCCCTCCTGGGCTCACCGGGCTTGGGGGGGTTTACCCAGGGTTCTTCACCACCTTTGCTCCCCGCTGGCAAGGGAGCTCTGACAGCTCCCACATAATTTTCTTAAGCAAGTTAAAGATAAAGCTTTGTCTGTTTGCCTTGTAAGAAGTTGTTAAATGATATTGTCTACTCAAGGTAGGACTGGGGACAAGGGGGAGTTGGATTATGCCACTGTTGGTGTCTTTCCTTTCACCATGAAACTCATGTTTGGGACCAGGATCAGTTTTACCTGGAGGAGGTCCTCAAGCAGAAAGCCAGAGTTGAAGAAGGACCTGAAGGAGATGGAAGTGCCATCTTTCTCTAGTCTCCACGGTGACAAGGTCAAGTATTTATAGGACATCTTGCAGAACAGAACTCAAGAGAGAAAGGGAAAAGCCCTCTAAATGGGTTAAAAGCTGAAGATTAGTAAACTATGTCATGTCTGTTAAATTATTTACACTTATGATTCTACTCCTTTTTGTTACATTATCACCTTTGGTAAAACTAAGTTTGGGGAATAAGTCTATCTCGACTAAGCTAAATAACGTGTAAGGGAAAATCATGTACTAGTATATGGGACAAAGCACTGAGAGGAGAGCACTGGTTTTTATTTCCCAAACCAGCAGGTAATACAATCCTTTAAATAACCCCCAAAGAGAATGTTCAGATTTAAATGTTAGGACTCTATATTCCTTCCTCCCTTATCAAGAAGGGAGTGTTCCTCATTGATTACTTTGTAAACACACCAGTGACATGAAAGCATAAAATTAATCATCATTGCAGATAAATAAAAATATTACTCTCCCAATTAAAAAAAGTGACACTTTTAACTTTTCAAAATCTAACAGATTTGTTAAAATTTCTCACTATACTTCCTGACTTGGTGCTCTTTTGCAGTGAGCTAGTCATGCAAAGCAAATAGCCACTCCGAGACCTGGTAGAAGGGAGCAGCAGGGATTTTTTGCTGGTATTTGGGGCAACAAATCATTAGAGAGAAAATTCCACTGAAGCTTGAAATTCGTCTCTTTTGGATGTTGGGGTGTCCTTGCTGCCAAAAAGAAAGCACGGCATATAGTGGGTCACACTGTGAGATTGGGGTTATTTAAATCCCTTTCACTTTTGAGTAGGTTTGGTTTTAAGAAATAGGCATCAGCAAATTGTGAGGGTGGGAATCGTGATCCCAATTGTTGAGAAGAGGTGGAAAGAAACAGAGACTTTTAACCAGACTGGTTAGAAAAATAGCTGAAATCATTACATTCAGTTCATGAAAAATGATTTTTCCATGACAAAATTTGAAATTCCCTGGGAGAGGAAGAATTCTTTCTATTTATTCCTCTGGAGCAATAGTAAGCCAGGGCAAGATTCCACCACAAACTGTGTGGAAGACATTGTTTTTTATTTTCATTTCCCAAGCCTCATATTTAGCTTCCACTCACTCAATTATCAATACATTTAAAATATTTTCCATGCTTTGAAAGAG
This sequence comes from Uropsilus gracilis, assembly GCA_004024945.1. Lineage (NCBI taxonomy): Eukaryota > Metazoa > Chordata > Mammalia > Eulipotyphla > Talpidae > Uropsilus > Uropsilus gracilis. The sequence continues at coordinate 7,432 of PVHY01011241.1, read as the reverse complement.
GGATGTTTTCCCCCCTAATTATTTGTACCAGCAGGAGATTGATTCAGTCAATACTACTGGTAGTTGGGATAACATTTGTCTTTCCTAACTTTTAATAGCATTGAAAAAGTAAAGTTTAGAAAGAAACAAATATGAAAAGTGTTACTGCTACTATGTATATATATATGTATATATATATATATATATATATACATACATACATTTGTTTTTTCTTCTGGATCAATATTTCACAGAAAATTTGATTGAGAAGATCTTTATCAGCTATGGAGCTTCATTGCAAACACTAGAAAGGGACACTGCTAGAATGTGGCAGAAACAGAATTTACTGAAAGTTTAGCTCAAAGACTGTCCAAGAGAACAATCAAGCGCAGAAGCCATGCAGTCAGAGTCACAAGCAACATCATAGCAGCCCTGAGAGTAAGGCTGCCACTAGCTCTTAGTGTCAGTGAGCATGGCTTGCACAGTTGGAACTGTTGTCATTATCCACTGAGAACTACAGTAGGGCTGACCAGTAGTGCTACTCTAGGAAACCAGATGTTACTACAAACAATGCCAGGAGCAGTGCCCCACCCCTCTTTCCATATTTGTTAAACTACTTCCCAACATAAAGGAGGGGCTGCCTTTTATTTTCTTTTTAATAGATAAAGACATTGTAATTACAATGTAATTACAATTACAGATCTAGCCTTTTAGCAGACTCTTCATTGTCTCATTGGCCAAAATCGGGTCACATAGATCCGATTCACCTCTCTAAGCCAACCACTCATATTCTTTTAAAAATTTTTATTGAGGCCAGGCATGGTAGCACATGCCTGTAAGCGGCAGCCTAGGAAGCCATGACCAGGGCCAGGGATCGTGGTTCAAGTCCCACCGGGGGCACGTAGCGAGACCTAGTCCCAAAAAAATAGCTGGGCATGGCTGTGCACACCTGTAATCCCAGCTACCTGGGGAGCTGAGGCTGGGGAATTCTTGAGTCTGTGGTAACCCCAGGCAACATGAGCCTGCGATTCCAGTCACAAAAATTTTTTTATTGATTTTATATATAAATATTTTCTTACATCATTATATATCTCAAAGTCACCCATGAACCGTCATCATAATCTCTTGTGCTCATCCTTCCCCTGATTTTTCCCTCTTACTTGCCTCAAGCCTTGCTGTATGCTTTAGTTCTGTTATCAGCTGGTTAGTTTCAACTTTATTGTGTGTTTGTTTTCTCTACATCCCACATATAAATGAGACCATCTGGTACTTATCATTTTCTTTCTTGAATAATTTTCACTAGCATAATTTTTCACTAGCATAATTCCTTTTAGTTCCATCCATGTTGCCACAAATGACACGAGCTTTGTCTTTTTGATGGCTGAATAATATTCCACTGTGTAAATATACCATAACTTTTTGCTCCATTCATCTATTTTGGGGCATTTGTATTGTTTTCATATACTGGTTATTGTGACTAGTGCTGCAACAAACATAGGAGTGCAGATTTCCTTTTGAATTAGTATTTTTGTGTCCTTTGGGTAGATTCCCAGAAGTAGAATCACTGGATAAATAGTAGCTCCATTTTTTGTAGATTGAGGGACCTCTATACAACTTTTCATAGTCCAATCACTCATGCTGAAAATGAAACAGCCATAACTGGCAAGATTAGCTGGTTTCAATGGTTGTGGTGAAGATGTAACCAGCCTTCTTTAGACTATAAAACCACATGGAGGAGTATGGTATATGTATAAAATTGAAGGTTTTTTTTTTTTTTTTGCACAAAAGGGAAGTTGCTATTGGATTGACAACAAATGTGGTGAACATCTATATGGAACCCAAATGTTACATTATGTTACTATGAACCTACTTTATGAAATCCATCCACATAACTTCTGATTACCAATCATTTGGTCTTATTCATGTAATGTCTGTGATAATCTGACCAAACCTATGATATTAATCTATATGATCTTTTTTCCTCTTTCCAAGAAGAAGCAAAGATATTACATCACTGGGTAAATTTTCCTTCTCATTTCTGGAGGACTAAGTGGGACTCAGTTATCTGAGTGAGTGGGATGCGAACTTTTTGTGCAAAATCATCAGTAAACTAAAGCTTTTTTAAATTTTCTTCAGTAACTGATGGTAGAGAGCTATTTGTGAAGAAGTGAGTGGTGGAAGGGAGGCAGTGTAGCATGACTAGGCAGAGTAGGAAGGAATCAGCTTGTGAAACTTGAACTTGTAGGTCCTACTCAGATGCACTCACTTATATACTATTTCTACTTGGATATGTTTGGCTTTATAGCTGGACAGATGGTAGCTTAGATAACACTGAATCCTTGATAGGCAGTTTGTATTTCACAGTCACCTGGTTTCTACCAGGTTCCCATAGCAAGTTCTATTTCTCCAGAAAAGAATGACTATTCCCTGAAGAAGGTATAGCTTTGTCCTAAAACCTTGATATTTCCTCTATAAATATTAAATCCTGTCTTTACACACTACAGGCTTCATTTTATTTTTGAATACCACTGCATTCAATGGGACTTAAAATACCAAATAAAGAAACTTGGAATAGCTGGAGCATCTTCCTCAAGGTCCTACCTAAAACTATCAGCTTTTCAGACCATTCAAGAAAGTACTAAAGTGCACACAAAAAAGAAGATACTTCTGAAATCCAAAGAGAATCATCAATCATTACATTTTTTTCTACAGGGAATAAATTCTTTTCTAGAGGGAACAAATTTTTCTTGATACTAGAGAGGAAAAGCCTGCATGTCACAAAAATACAGGCAGCAAGAGACCTTATTGTATAACCATAGGCTTTATTTCCCACCATTGGTAATATGAGGTCTTAATGTGTAATCCCAGTCACTTCAGCAAAAGTACCTTTAAGTTCATCAGTATATTCTCTCCAGTGTAGCTCTGGGGATGAGATGTAAACCAAGCATGGTGCAAGGAACACAGTTATCACAGCCTGAAGAAGAAAATATATTTCTGCTATTTTAGGTGAAATTATCCTTGGTTTATAGGAACAGAGAAAAAAGATGGTTCAGATAGAAGCTGCAGTCAATAAGCTTCAGGGTGTAATGAATTACTGCGATAAGGTGACTCCATTTGGAAGATCATATGCACTTGACTTAGCCTACAGTAATCCTCTGTAAGTCTTAAGACTTATCTATTTTTTGTACTGGTCAAGTGGTAAGATAAAAGGGGATGTGATAGGAACACTGTGGCCTCATCTCATGGTTTTTCTAGGTAGACAAAGGAAAACAACAACAACATACACGCGCGCGCACACACACACACAGAGGGTACTTTTTTATCTGAAGAATAAGAGTACTTTCTTTAATATTTTGGTTGGGAATTTGAGCTCCTGAGCTTCACTAAATCGTTCCTCCTACAATAACTCACTTAACAAGTCAGGACTCAGTTTTGAAATTCTATTATTTGCTGAGGTCATTTACAATACCCCAAAACTGTGGAAATGATTGTGGTAAGAGTTCAAAGCACTCTGACTTATTTCAGTGACTGATGGTGTGCTGGACTGCTCCAGGTAGAAAGTCTTAAAGCAGGGAATTAAGTACTTTCAAAGTCCCTGAGAAGGCTGAAGAGGCAGATGCCAGAACTCACTTCCAGCACTGAATTCATGAACATAACACCAGTGCTATAACCACTAATCCTGGAATATTTTCTATTACACAAATGAATTAAAGCCACTAATCCTGAAGTCTTTCCCATTGTGCAAATGAATTAAAACCCTAATGTCAGCCATCTATTCTTATCTTTGTAACTCCATTGTACATAAAATAATTAGAGATTTTTGAGAATTGGATCTTTTTGAATACCATGCCAGTTGTCCTGTCATTATGGTTAGCATGCCCACCTTGACTTTGGCAATAAAGTGCCACTACTCATCCTATTCCACTCTAACATTCTTTTCAATAGTAGAATATTCATTCCCCCCCCCCCCCAAGCATATGGAAATGAACTATTAAGGTGCTTTTTTGCCTCTATCAGTGTAATTCTTAAGGTTCTGGTATAGGGAATATTTTCTGGGCATTTCTCTTTCTCTCCAGTGCAAGAACACAGGGAGTAGGAGAGTAGTTCATATGTGAAAATCTATCCCAATATCCATATCTCTATAAACTTCCCATTCAGGGTGATTTGCAAACTCTACATCAGTAACAGTCACTATGGAAATGGTACTTAAAGAATAGGTTTCAAGATTGTGTTCCTGAATGAATCACTCAACCTAAAAATGTACCCCTCTATATGAGTTTAGATTGAATACCTGAATAAAATTGAAGTTTCCATTAGAAAGGAAAGAGAAAGGCCCATATGGCATAATACCTACTAATTATATATTTTTGTGAATAGTAAATGTTCCCTCTCACTCAGTAATCAGAGGAGAATAAATATGACAGTATTTGCTAATGGTCAATCTTGGGAATAAGTTCATTTATTTTTTACATATTCTCTCTATAGATAAATCTGCTTTGGTGTAATAAAACTGTAACTTTCTAGTGGAAATTCTATGACATTGATCTCATTTCCTAGTTACACTTACTTATCATATGCCTACTCAATGATTACTTCATATTTACCTAATTAAAAAATGTTAGCACAATTTCAGTGACAAAGCAGTTTAAATGAAATAAAGGGGGCAGAGGAAGTAGTGTATATTTATTTAGATATGTCTTTTGATATATTTTTTCTTTCTAGAACAAAAGCATGGTCTTCAAGTATGAAAGATTAAAAACAGTCAAAAAATGTTTACACTCTTTTATCAGGAGTGGAGTGTATTTTCTATCCCTAGCATCTGCACTAGCCTGGTACAATTGCCTGCTAAGGCTGCTATAACAGAATGTTATGGACTATGTGGAGTAATCAACAGTTGTTTAGTAGCTCACAGTTATGGAGTTTGGAAGACCCGGATCAAAGTGTTGGTGGGGTCCATTTCTGGTGAGGTCTCCCTGATCTCTTGCTGGTAGCCACCTTTGCACTATGGCCTTTCCTTTGTGTTCAGGTGTCACGGATGTTTCCTTTCAAGGGCAATAGCCCTTCTGGATGAAGGTCTCCTCTTTATGACCTCATTTAGCCTTCACTGCATTCTTAAAGGCTCAGTCTCCGAATATAGTCACACAAGGGCTTAGACTTTCATTATATGAGTCTGGGAGGAAACCATCAGTCTCTAACACCTTGGTCAAGACTAAATTGTCTCAACCAATAAATTATTGCAGAAGTGATGATTTGTAGATGTGTGAACCTAACTCTTTATACCATATACAGTATAGTGAGCCAGTGATACTGCAATAAAAAAGATATAATTTTAAAAAATGAAATGAAACTAGTTCCAGGAAAAAGCATCGAGAAGTTATAGCAGCTTCTTTGCTTGCCTTTTTTGGAATCTTGACAGCATGTCCTTCTTTCTTCCGATGCTAGGAATGGAGGCTTTTTCCTCTCACGGAGGCTGAACCTGTCATCTCAGGGATTGGAATAGTCTGCCCTCAACTCCCTCAGACCCTAGCATATATCCTCTTTCAGGATGCGGACCTCCCATCTATGAGTTTCTGATTGGGCCATTTTTCAATCTTATGGTCCTATTGGACCATTTAGCACCAATCAGCTCATAGCTCACACCACATTGATGCATTTTTTGGAGCCAGGAAGTCCATATAAAAGGTTGGTTGCTAACCTCCAAAGAGCTATAGCCAGAGCCAGTCTGTGGTGAACCAATAGGGTGAGAGAGCACCACAGCGGCTGCCACCTCCCACCACCAAGGTGGCTCATTTCCAGTATCAGTTTGAATGAGACTTGGGGAAGAGACAGATCAAAAAGTGGATTGCATTTCCAGCTGGCTTAAGTAGAAACCACAAACTATGTCTTATAGGTAAGAAAAAAAAATTTTTTTTAAGCAGTCTAACTTTAAAACTCAGTCCTAATATATGTGTAGAAAAATAGAAGTAACATCTGCATTTGTATTCCAAACATCCCTCCAAAATGTGATGTGATAGCAGGGACAGGTAAATGCATTTCACTCTGTTTACTGCTAATACCTAATGAGCCTGTTAGATGCTATTACATCTGTCTTGTGGTAGGAAGATAAACTATAGGTTTAGTGAAAAGATGATTGATAGAGAGATAAAGATTTCACTAATAAACAAAACAAAGCCCTTAAAGAAATAAAACTTAATATATATTTAATTTTGTCTTTTCCTCATCTTTTGTAACATATATTATGTCCAGAGGAACTAGTTATCATGAAATATTACAGTATACAGTTTATGAAAAAAAAACTATGTTGAGGAGAAATACTTAAAATTTTGTTTCTTACACATGTAAATGGTGAAAGTGCTGGAGCCTAGGAAGACCACATTTTAAGCGTCAAACAGAAGAAAACTTCTTATATAAATGAGCACATCTATGCCAACAAGATGTACTATAACTGCCATGACATAAGCCCTGGGAAAATCTTCAAGGCCTATGCCCTTGTAGAAAATAGTTTTTGACCCATGCTGGGATATGACCTTCGTATAAGACTGTTTGGAAGAATCAAAGATGAATTATAAATTTTCTTGCTGAATCTAATGTCCACCAAGGGGGTGTAACCAGGTACCTAAGCAGGCAAAACAGAGAACTTAATTAAACTGACCCTTTACCCCAGCCACTCATCAGGTTCTTCCCAGCCCACACACGCAGTAGCATTACCACACTATCTTAAAAGGGGCAAGAACAGATTTACTCATGAAAAGTCAAAATAGATAGAAATCACTGAGTGTACAAGGGACCCCCTTTGATTATCTTACCAACCAGTTCAATCTCTATTCCAAAAATTTGCACATGGGTCCTTCAGTCATGTATGTCCACAAGCCGGAGGCTGTCCCACCTTCAAGCCAAAACCAAGACGGGGTGCCATTGAACCTTTTCAAAGGCACAGCTATTCACTTCAAGCCCCCCAAAAAACCAAGACAGTGTTATCAATCCTCCTTCAAATGTGGATCATTCAAATCCAGTGAAGAAACCAAGATGGCGCCATTGATTCTCCTCCAAAAAACACAACTCAACATTATTTTAGTTTCAACTCTAAAGTGGCCCCAAACTAGCAAAAGTCACTCAACACAACAGCAGCAACCACTTCAGATGTCTCATAATGAAAGCAACAATACTCCAAGTTCTCCTCAAGTCTCCAGATAATTCCCAAGCTCCACAGCTTCAAATTTAAAATAAATTTTCAAGTACCACATTTCCAATTCAGCTTACACAGGTCACAAGTTTCTGCAACATATTTCCCAGGCCCTTCACCTGTCTGGGTGGGGATGGAAGTCCACAGCAAGGTTTCCTTCCCTCCCCTGCTGCCACACATGGCAGTGGCAGCACCAGGGTCTCCAGCCTCCCTGTTTCTCCTTTGCTCTCTTTTCCAGGATCTCTCCCTCCCTCCCTCCCTCCCTCCCTC
>PVHY01011240.1:0-48737 GCA_004024945.1 Uropsilus gracilis | reverse complement strand
TCTTCCCTACCACCATTTCTGCCTCTTAACCCTTTCCCTACTCTTTCCCTCTTAAATTCATTGCCCTCATAGTCTTTATTAATGTTCACTGGTTTTTGAAAGTTCATGTTAGTAAGTTGTCTGCTATATAAATGTCCAGTATTTTCTATCATTTTGATTTGCTTTGCTACATATCATTTTCTCAAACTCCCTCCATTTTGGAAAATAGTGGCATTTCATTCTTCTCTATGCCTGAATAGTACTCCCTGATGTGGATATACTGCATCTTCTTGATCCATTAATCCATTGATGGACATTAGACTGTTTCTATGTCCTAATGATTGTAAATAATGTGGCTATAAACATTTTAGAACATAGGATTTTTCTGTTGATGATTTCATATTCTTTGCATAGATGTCCAGGATGTGGATTGTTGGGTTGCATAACATTTCCATTAAAAAAATTTTAATTTAGCCTAATTTTTTCCCTTGATTGCACATATGTACACACACACCTGTATGTATGTATGTCACATCATTGTCTACCCCAAGGCTCTCCCACCACTGTCACCAGCAAACCATCTTTATCTCTTGTGCCCTCCCCTCCTCCACTCTAATCCCCTCCTCGGTATTTCTTCTTCTTTTTCTTCTTTTTTAAGCGACTAGGTCTTGCTGTGTTGCCAGGGTAGTCTCGAACCTGCAGACTCAAGCGATTTCTAGCCTCAGCTTCCCAGGAAGCTGGCATTACAGGAGCACGCCACCGCGTCCTGCAGTATTTCTATTTTTATTGATAATTTTATTTCTCTTGCCACAGGGATTGAGTCACCAAAAACATCTTTATCATTGATGTCATGGAGTGTATTGCCAATATGCTATATATTTATTTTATTGTTGTAGGTCTTATATATAAATCTTTAATCCATTTGAAGTTTATTTTTGTATATGGAGTTAGTGAGTGATCCATTTACTCTTTTATATGTGGCTTTCCAATTTTCCCAGCACTGTTATGAAATTGTCTTTCCTCATTGTATGCTTTATCATATATATATATGGATTTATTTGGGGCCTTTCAATTTGACTTCATTGATCCATATACCTGTTTTTGTGCCAATACCATATTGTTTTTAGTTCTGTTGCTTTATCGTGAAGTTTGAAATCAGGTAATGTGATACCTACATTTCACTCCTTTTTTCTGGGGATTGCTTTTGCAACTTGAGACTTTTTGTGGTTCCATATAAATTTCAGCATCTTTTTGTTTAATTTAAATTGTTGGTGGTGTTTTGATGGGGACTACATTATATTTACATATTAATTTAGGCAGGATAGTCATTTTGTTTATAAGGCTTCTCCCCCTCCATGAGCCAGGGGCATTCTTTGATCTCCTTAGTCCTTTAATAACTTCTATCACTTTGCTGTATTCATTCATAGTTTCTAATAACTTTTTGAATGGAGTCTTTCAATATATATAACATATTGTGTGAATAGTGATAGTTTTACTTTTTTCTCCTCAATATGGATTCCCTTAATTTTGTCTGTTTTTTGTCTAAGAGCTTAAATGGGTTTTTAGGACAATTATGGTCCAGCTTTAAGGAAAATACTTGTATATTCTTAAGAATACCAGAAATGTACCATAGTATTTCATATTCCTCCCCCCCCCCCCATTAGTTAGACCAGTTGGGTTACTATTGGGTTTCTACCATGAGAAAACTGTCAGTTTTTAAAAATGGGTTGGTACCCAAAGCCAGTTTTCCAAATTTCCCTGTTTGTTTGAGAAGATTCATGGTGTACTTGAAATAGATTATGTGCCAGTTTCCGTTATCACTTCTTGAACACTGAACTGCTTAGTTATGGTTGTGTCATGCATGGTGGGCAATGCTTTACACTTACCTAACTAGCTCATCTAATAATACCTCATGTAAATCCTTAAAACAGCCTGTGAAGTAGGTATTGATCTCTTTATTGTAAATGAAATTTAAGCACAGAAAAATGTAATAGTTATGGATAATCCAGCTAATAAGTAGTAGTTTGGGATTTAGAATGAAGTCTGGCTACAAAAGTTAGGTGGACAGCTTCTAATACTGTGGAAACTAATCCTCTTATCTGATTATGTTTATATGGAAAAGTATGCTTTCCTTTTCTACTGTGCACTTGAGTGCTATCTTCTGAGAACCTATTTCTGGCTTGAACCTCTGAATTAGAGCTTTTAAGTCTCATAAACTGAAGCATGGCCTGTTCTAAGGTGAAGGCAGGAGTTTTGGGGTGGGAAAAAGTTCTGAGTACTGATTTTTATTTTCTCTGATAGACTTTCTTTTAGACCAGCAGAATGGACAGTGATTTTGCAAATACTCCCCCTTCCCCCCCATGCTAGCATACACACATTCTCCCCAGCTATCAACATCCTGCACTAGAGTGGGCATTGATTTTTATGATAGTTGAATAGGGACTGAGAATGGAGATAGTACACTAGGGAACGCCAGAAGGAAGTCTGCATGAGGCATTTATTCTTTCTGCCTATTCACTGTTTTCAGTATTGATACCACAGATCTCATGCAGTCCTTAGTGTACAGTGGAAATTAGAGATTTGTTATTGATGATAGTTGAGGTCTTTGGCAACTCCAAATAGGAAAGAAAGGATCTATGTAGGAAAGTTGTGAACAGAAGCATTTGCAGTGTTTGACTGTCTAGCCCTCTTAGTATACAAAGGAATGTTGTAATTCAGTTATATTTCTGGAAGAGTGGTCTACTTGGAATTTCTGGGTTTTGAATTGAACATCCTTCTTACTTGTAAACTTTCAACTTAATTTTTTCAATTGTTGAAATAGTTGAGTTGTATAAAGCTTTTCTTTTTTCTTTCAAAGTTCATATGAGAGATCCGAACAATCAACTTCACATAATTAAAAATTTGAAGATAGCTGTAAGCAACATTATCACTCAGCCACCTCAGCCTGGAGCGATTCGGAAGCTCTTGAATGATGTTGTTTCTGGCAGCCAGCCTGCAGAAGGATTAGTAGCTAATGTGATTACAGCAGGAGATTATGACCTCAACATCAGCGGTATGTAATAAGGGTTATTATTTTTTAAATAAAATTTCCTTTTCTTAAAAAAAGTAATTCTGTAGCTTAACTGTCATTCAGCAAACCTTTTAAGAATTTGATGAACGGTAGAGCCTTGGGACACATTGTCAATAAAAATAATTCTTGTTCTCTGAAGAGGTTATGATGAAGTAGGCAAGCGCTCATTCAAGGTAGGAATTACATATTATCATTTTATTTTTTCATAATGAAAATGTTCTTATACTTCTAATTGTAAAGTTAAATATGAGCTCTATGAGGGCAGGAGCTTTTGACTATTTTATCCCTGGTACCTAAAATATTGCCCCAAACATATGCTTATTATTTCTTGAAAGTACTAATAATATCTAAAAAAGCATTTTTTTTGTACTCTAATACATAAAAAATATTAAGTTGTTGTATTTTTTTGTCTTGCTTAGTGTTAAGTAGAAGAAATGTTTATAATATATGACAACTTTTAATTTTTTCTGAGTGTTTTTTTAATGATTCGAATGGTGTAGAGAGCTAAGAAATTAGCCCCTATGACAAGGCCAGTCTGCTGCAAACCCATGAGGCTTTTGCATCAGCCAGGTATGCTGTATCCTGATTGGCTCTTGCATTAGCCAAGTAATGGCCCGGAACAGAACAGGTAAAGGGGCACTCAGAGAAGTGTAAGCCCCTGTCCATAGGAGACCATATATGGTTGCAAACTAGACCATTGGACAGTTAGTATTTGTGGCAAGCATTGATTAGAGATGACCATCCTGAAATGTCTGGAATGTTTATGTCTAATGTATATGAACTCGAGACAAAGCAGCAATAAATGAGACTTGATCAGAAACCTGTCTTGTCTCCATTTCTTGTGTCTCCTGTCCCATCCCCATTCCCACTTCTTCCTCCAGGTCTCCGTTGATGATCCCGCGGGTCGGGACAGAATGGTATAAGAGATTGATATGTAAATTATATATTAATATATAAAATGAGTTAGCAGTATTTGGTATTATTGTTTTTCAGCAAGAAAATGAATTAATAGAAGGAAATGAAATAGATTTTTAAAGAAAAATTATAAAAATATAAAGATAATATATATTAGGATATTTAGTTGCCCAATGAAATAATTATTTTAGATATATAATTTATATCTAATATTGTAATACCTCCTAATTGCATAAAGATTTTCATAAGTATATGAAGAGAAATTAACTGCTTATGTTTTAGGTGATGCAGTTAGATTGGTTTGCACTCTGTTAAGTTATAATTATTGTAGAATTATTTTGTAGAAGTGTTCATAATTTTTTCTGTTATGTCATTAATGTTAAATTTAGCAGGGTAAGTTAACTTGTTAAGTTTAGGTTTATGTTATGATTATTTTTACAAATCAGAGTGAATTTCTGGGTACATATTTGAGAAGTCTCTTTTATAACACATTTTCAGCATGAAGCAAGGTGGTATATTTCTGTCAGAAAAATGACCTATTATTTCCCTGTCATCAATGGAAAATTCATGTTCAAGTGTGAAGGACATTCAGTCAAATGTCAGGGTATTCAAGTTTTTGTACTACCATAATTATTAATAAACTGGTTAACTTGAGTAAATTGCTTACTTAAGACTTGGTTTTATTCCCTGAAAACAAAAGAATTTGCCTAGATTGTTTCTTAAGGCTTCTCCCGGGCTTTTAATCTTGTGATTCTACTTACACCAAATATTTATTGATTTTCTATTATGTGTTATAGGGAGGAATAATTTGCATAGTAAATTACAAATTTCATTTATAATAACCTTATAAGACATTGTAACAGATATGCACTAAGTGGGCACAGAAAGTGATAACCTTATAGTCACAATATGTTGTAACAGATATGCACTAAGTGGGCACAGAAAGTGATTAACTGTCCTATTTTTAAAGTAAATTAAAACATTTTTTATACTGCAAATATCTTAATCTCTGAAATCCTTAAAACCATTTACTTTTAAAAAGCTTATCAAAAATGATAAATGTGTGTAGATATTAACATGCAAAGGAAAAAGTGATCAGTTACCTGTGCTTTTGCCTCATCAGTTTTTTAAGTGGTTTCCTCTGGTATTTATTTTGTGTTTCTAAGTAAGATTTTTAGATATATATCTTTGGTTTTACCAATTTTAAATTTATTGATTTTTCTTTATATAAATGATGAAAAATTAACTTTATTCCTTTCTACTTCCAAATGTAATTTTCATAAGTTTTGATTAATATTTACTGTTTTCAGCACTGTGACTGCATATTGTTTACTTCACTTTTTTTAGCTAAGTTAAATATTGGATTTCCAGTTTATTTTTATATAGCATTTTGTTTATTTGGGACTTAGTAGTTACTCTTTAAAAGACTTTTTTGTGTCTCTTGTTAATCTCTCAAACTTTCAATAAAAACCCCTTATGATTTTCCAGCGAACAGATTAATTTGTCAGATAATCTGTTTATCAGATCTGCTTCATGAAATCTCCCTGCTCCAAGAATTCTCAGTAGGGAGTGTTATCCCTCAATAGGATGAAAAAATTTGACTCATAGTGGGGGGAGGGACAAAAGTTACAGTGGTTTGTAGCTCTCCAAAGCACCACAGAACTTTAAAATAAGAATACGGTATATCTAGAGTTGGTGGTATGGGAAGGGTCAATTAGAAAAGAAATGTCTAAAAAATCTCATTGTTAGAGATAAGGAAATACAGTTGTAAAACATTGCTCTCTTCGTCTTCTGTTTGGTTATTCTCCAAGATGTGTTCCACAGCTGTCCCTATGGGGATTCCATTCCCTTCTCTATATCCTTTCCTATTTTTTTTTTTGTGTGTGTATTTGATTTGATGAAGGATGTTCCAGTAGCTTCCTGAAAAAAAGTTGCTTCAAGGTAATAATTTTGAGAAATCAATGAAAATTGTTCTCTTTCATTCTTGATTGATAGTTTTATGTCATTATACATAATTTCCATCAGAATTGTTTCACTTTCTTCCAATTTGTAGTATTACTATAAAAAAAGAACTGGATACTGTATGTGGATACTATAATATATATCCTTCAACCTTTAGAGTTTTTAGGTCTTTATCTCTGCTATTTAGAAATTTCTTGTTGGACTTGACTTTAACTACTTTTTCACTCATTGAATTGAGCAACCCCTTTGATCATTGTCATACCTATGCTTTAGTCCTGAAAAACTTTCTTATGTTAATTTCTTGTACACAATATTCTTTGTTCCTTCTGGAATTACTGTTAATTGAATGTAAACTTCCTGAGTTCCTCCTCTATCTTTTCTTTTCTAATATTGTCCACCTCCATCTCTGTGTGTTTTTGTTTTACTTTCTGTGTCACATACTTGATTTTTTCTTTGACCCTTTCTGTTGAAATTTTAATGTTCACTGTAATTTTGAAACCTTTTTTTGCTCTCTGGATTTTCTTTTTCTGTTTTTTTTTTTATTATTATTATTTCTTGTAGTTCTTAACTTTGAGGCTAATGACAAACTATTACTAACTTTTAATTTTTAAGGATTCTTCTATGCTTTTTCTCTTATTCATATTTTCTTTATATGTTTAATATAAAGATTCATATTATCTTTATAAGTTTATTTTGTTCTGTTTTTTTCACTTTGGAAAATTTCCTCAGTTATCTGGTGAACCTTTGGCATTATTTTCTGACTCACATTGAAGCAGGAAAACCCTGACTGCAAGCATAAAACAAGCTTGTGTCAGCTAGTGGGCTTCTTTATTGGGTGATAACTGTGAATTAGTTTGAGTGTTGCTTAGTCTTTATTACATATAGTTCCTTATTTGGAACCATTTAGTTTCTTCAGAGAGAGTCTCAAATCTGATGTCGAACTCTCTGTGTTCTGAGTGTGGCCTCCCACCTCACCCCCCAAGACTTAGCATGGTTTGTTTATAGGAATAATGTGGTGATTATTTGGTTTGACATATAATTTTGTGTAATTAAATTATTTATATTCTCAGGTCCCTGCCAACATCTTTGCATAAGGAAGGATTGATACATGCCTTTAAAAGCAGTGGAGGCCCTACTACAGCTGAATTCATAGGCAGATTTTAAAAAGATTTTATAAAGCACATACCATTGTAGAAGATTTTATAAAGCACATACCATTGTAGTTTCTTTTCCTGATACTTAAAGGCACCTTCCTTCAACTTTATGGTTTTGTTGCTCTTTAACACTGGTAATATGGTAATGATGAAGTTTTGAATTCATTTTAATAAAGTTCCATTATAACAGAATAATGCTCTTTGGAGATTTAAGATTAAGTGATGTTATCCATTTTAAAGAAGATGTTCCTTTTATGTCTAGAAACACTCCCCTCATTTTTGTCAATGTGAATCAGCATTCTTTTCACTCATTCTGTTTAAGAAATACATGTTAGATATTTACTTGTAAGCATAGCTTAACAGTGCCATGTTTTCTTCATCAGATCGATCTCTTAAAGCTAGTGTTCCTTGGTACAGTAATTGGAAAGACACATTGATGGAATTGAAAGAAGCATCGTTATATACAGGTATTTCCTGTGGTAGTGTCAGTTTTTCAGATTGTTCTCCCTCTGTCTAGTAGTAGCTTTTTTTCCCACTTAGCTACTACTGTTTTGTATTTGTCCCAGTTAACATGTCTAAGTTTTTTAATATGGAGGTGGTCTGGTGATGTTTGTTCAACTTTCACCTGTTCTATCATATATTATCTATTTTGTTTACTCTTGGTTTACAACATTATCTGCCAAATCCATGCATTGTCATTGAATAGTATAATTGGGGCTGTATCTTGTTTTGATAAGGACGTATTTTTTTTTTCCTATGTCATATACATTTTCTGATTGCTATTGCTCTATAAATACCATGATAATCTAGAGGATAATCAGATACTTTTGAGGGTTGTTTATTCATTATATTTCCCTAATTTTTTTCCTTAAGAGCAAAGAATAAAAAATACTTTTTTCAACTAAAAAATTATTTTTGATTTGTGTGTATATATATATACATATATGTATATATATACATACATATATACTTATACACACACACACACACACACACACATATTTTTCACGTCATTGTCATTGTCTACCCTGGAGTTCTCCTACCACCTTATCACCCATGAAACATCTTTATCTCTTGTGCCCCCTCCTCCATTTTTACTCTCCTCCTCCTCTCTTTATCTGTGCTTCAGTTCTGTTGGCAGTTTTAAATTTTTCTTGTTTGTTTGTTTTCCCTATATCCCTTATATAAGTGAAACCATCCTGTATTTCTCTTTTTCTTTCTGGCTTACTTCTGATAGCATGATTCCTTCTGGCGCCATCCATGTTACTGCAAACGAATTAAGTTTGTCTTCATTGATGAATGATATCTCATTGTGTAAATATACCCATCTCTTTTCAACCATTGATCAGTTTTGGGGCGTTTGGGTTGTTTCCATATCATGACAGTTGTAAATAGTGCTGCGATAAACATACAAGTACAAGTGTCCTTTTTTTGTTTTCTTTTGTTTTTTGAGACTTAAGTCTCGCCATTTTTGCCTGTGGAACCGCAGGCTCACATTACCCGGGGTACCACAGATTCAAGCAATCCCCAGCCTCAGCTTCCCAGGTAGCTGGGATTACCAGGTATATTTTTTTGGAACTAGGTCTCACTACGTGCCCCAGCAGGACTCGAACTGCAATCCCTGGCCCCGACTGTGGCTTCCTAGGCTGCCACTTATAGGCATTGCCACCATGCCCGGCCCAAGTGTCCTTTTGAATTAGTGGTTTTGCATCCTTTGGGTAGATTCTCAGTAGTGGGATTGCTGGATCAAATGGTAGCTCCATTTTAAGTAGTTTGAGAGTCTTCACACAACCTCCCATAGTGGCTGGAGTAGGTTGCACGCCCACAAGCAATGTAAGAGTGTTCCTATCTCTCCACATCCATGCCAGCACTTGTTGTTGCCCGTTTTTTTGATATGGGCCATTCAAATAAAGAATACTTTAAAAAGTTACAATAATTTAAAAGTGGCTAGTGCAAAATGAAAATTTAGTGCTATTAATTTGCCAGCATTTTGAAGTACTTTGCTTATTTTTCACCATTTTAGGATTTACTTACCAGTGTTAGTTACTCTGAACAGTAGGAAAGTGGAAGAATGCCAAAATTACTTAGAAGGAATATGCAGTAATGACATAAGTCATCAATCATATCCTTTACTGGGTTTCTTTTGCATTATTTATTATTTTACTTTCAAGAAAAATCTAGGGGACCTCCCCTCTATCCACAGAGTTATTTAATTTTTCAATACTAGAGGACAAGAGTTCTTTATTTTCTTTAGCTCTCTTGTCTAAAATCACAATGGACTTTCAGGCTACAAATGCAGTGAGATTTTTCTGAACCATTCTGGAGTCTCTTAATGTTGTTGGCATGCAAAGGAAATTAACCTGTCCCCCTCTGCATTCTTCTAGGCTGGCAAAGAATCAGACAAGCATCCGGCCAGGCACAGTGGCTCGTGCCTGTAAAGGTTCAGCCTATGAAGCGGCCGGGGCTAGGGATTGTGGTTCGAGTCCTGCCTGGGGCCGGTAGCGAGACCTAGTTCAAAAAAAAAAAGAATCAGACAAGCATCTGACAAACCTAAAATATTACATCTTCTTTCAAGTAGGCATAGAAAGAAGTTGGAGCAGTGTCTTCGTAGTCACTAAAGTTGTCTTCCTTATTTTTATCTTTCACTGCAAATTTTTCATTTTTCGTCTGTATTGGCAAACAAAAATTTTTGACAATAGAAGGCATAGTTAAAATCAGAAGATGAGTGCAATAAACAATAATCTACATTAGCTCTGCCCAGTATTAAGTATGAGACATTCGGTATACTCTACTATAAAGGATATAAAATGAAGCAAGTGAAATTAATTTTAATAACATCTTATTTAGCCCAATATATATCAAAATATCACTTCAACATATAGTCAATATAAGATTTTATTATTTTGGTACTGTTTTTGAAATCTCCATATTTTACACTTCTAGCACAAAGCAATTTAAGCAAACCACATTTCATTTGCTCAATCGTTATATGTGGCTACTGTATTTTGAACAACTTGTTTCTAGACTCTGATGGCAGTGATGAAATTGATCATAACAGAAATCCCAATCTATGAAAAATCTTCTGATAATATCCAGTAAGGAAAGAAAGTATTTTCATCCATAAAATCAATAAAGAGAAAAGGAATATGCTAGTATTCTTTCATCTTTTATGATGTTTATGTAACAGAACTTGATACATTTTGTAAGTAGATAAATGCTGAAGGCAGGTTTGTATGTGAAGGTTATTAGAAGGAATTAAGTGATAAAGAGTAAAAAATTCTGTGAATTGATCCTTCTATTTGCTATTCAGCGGTTTAAAAATGAAAATCTTTTTGCAGTGATGGAGTAGATAAGATGGCTTTTTGATCTTTGACAGAATTCTAAGTGATTAAGGTTCCTAAATATTACATTTTAACTGTATATATGCAGGAAGAGCCAAAAGTAATGATGAATTAGAACTTATTAGAAATGTAGTTGAATCTGGAATCAGCATTTATTTAATGAATGTGTTCCAGTTTTGTGCATGACAGTTGATGAATAGTCAGTGGTACTCCAAGAACACTTTCTAATTGAGGCTTATAGCTTCCAAAGCCAGGGAAACATGGAAAGCAATATTTGAGTTAACTATGTTTAAGTTCTTACTGAAATTCCTAGTCAGAGTTGGTTTTTTTATTATGCTTTTATTTTCAATTCTGTGAATAATCTGTAAAATGACTTAAAAATAAATAGTATCATAAGTCAATTAAAAATATTTTCCATTGTGGTGCCTGAAAAATTGGGCATAAGTAATTATGATTTTCATTCTTTAGAATACATCTTTGATTTATGCTAATTTTTCTGAGAACACATAGTTTTCAAGAATAGTGTGTGTAGTTTTCAAGAATAGTGTAGTTTTCAAGAATAGTGTGTCAGGGGTATTGTTAGAATGCAAGAAGATGCTATTAGTTCTTTATGATTTGTAAAATGCTCAAATTTTTTGAGTGATTTTTGTTTCTTTTAATTGTATATTCTAGTTTTTTTTTTTTCTTTTTCTGTTTCTCAGTCCTTAGTGTCACTTATTTTTGACCTGTGGCCAGTTTAATTTTATTGAATTAAATATTTATATAGCATTTAATTCTTTTTACTTGAATATTTTCATCCTGAAAATATATTATTTTGATATGTACTATTTGTCAGAAGTTACAGTTATAAATTCCAGTGTTATTTGGAATGTAATATTTCTTGCTGCTAGAATTACATTTTACTGACAGTTTCAGTTTTTATGAATGATTAAAAGGGAAAACACATGACTTGCAAATGATGTTTCTCTTTAGGATAGTGAGTTTTTTTTTCACTTGGAGATTTGGGGTTGCTAATTATATTTGGTTTCAAAAGTACAAGGACCAGAGTTACTTAGGTCTAACTTATTGCTTACAGTTCTTACTCTATGTATGTACCTGAAGTTATTGGTACTAAGAAGGTATTGCTTACAGTTCTTACTCTATGTATGTACCTGAAGTTATTGGTACTAAGAAGGTAAAAAAGAAGACATGGTGAGAGAGCTGCATTTTGTGAGTGGTTGGTAAACAGTACATAATTCACTATTATGTACTTTTTCAACTCTTAGCTGCCTTCCTTACCCCTCTGGCCAAGGCAGGGTATGTTCTACATAGAGAATTGTAACCTGTGAATTAATATAGTTGTAGTTTCACTTTCAGATAAAGAACATAAAGAGATACTGGTATGAGAAAAATGTTGATTTCATCCCAGAATAACTGTAAGAGAATTTTAAAGAGTTGTTACTCAGTGTTTGTTAGCATAAAAAAAAAAACCAAAACTGTTAATATTTCCCACCTTCTGCAGACATGTCATTTGTAAAAGCAAAAACGAGGGGGGGGGGCACCATTTATTTATTGCAATGTAAAAGAAGGGGTATGGGGAAAGGCAGGGAGAGGGGACTTCTTAATTAGCTCCTCAAGAAAGATTACTGAAAAGAAAAAATTTATCTTAGTAACCTGCATGTGACCTATCAGAAGGATAAACTACACTCTTAAAGTATATGGTTTTAAACTTTTTCTTTGCTCCTCTTATCTTTGGCTGAGTAACCAGTATCATCTTATATCTGCATTTAGAAAGTACTATTTAATAACTCATTTATATGTGTATATATGTGGATTTGCTTTTCAATTTTAACTTTAATTATGTAGGCATTTATGTGGTTCCAAAATCAAAATTATAAAATGGGGTTTATTTAGAAAGATCTGACTTTTATCATAACTCCTTCCATTTCTCATTTCCCTTCTTCCTTATACTTCATTAGATTTATCCTTCTGCTGTTTGTTACATTTGACATTATATGCAAATAGGTATGTTTCTTTATATTTTCTTCCTTTTCTCACACAAAAATGTATACTTTTCTACTCTTGCCCTTTTTTTCACATAGCTGTATATGCTGGAGAGCACTTCAGAATAATAAGTAGATTTTTCCCTTTCTCTTGGACCTATGTCATACATACATTTGATGGATATATAATAGTGTGTTTAATCTGTTCCCTCCTGATGTACATGTAGGACTTCTAGTCTTTTATTACAGATACTGTTGTCATGGATAGCCATTTTGAAAGATCTGATTTGTTCAGTTAGAAATCCCTAGCCACAACATAAAAAAAAAAACCAAAAAACTTTTTATAGGTTTGCAGTTTATCTGTTACTTAACAGCTTTGAACCAACAAAATAAATAGAAAAATTAATCAAAGTAGATAGCTACTTTCCCTGATCTGTGAGCTATCTTATTTAACCAAAATCTATTTTTTTTGCATTGGTACTAAATGAAAATATACATTAATTTTCTAGACACTCTGATTTTAACTGAAATTGCCTAGAAAGTTGGCTGTATGTTGTACCAAGACGAGTGTGTGTCATTTATTCTCCAATTTTCCTACCATTTATATACATTATAATTCTGGGAATGTAAACTTTATGGTATGTAAGTTTTGGTAATATAAATAGCTAAAATGGAGTATCTTTTTTAGTAAAACAGATTTAGATAATCTGGTTAAACCAGATTATGGCAAAGTTTATTTTTTAAATAAAATTAGAATAGTTATATAAAATGCTTAGTGTGTTGCAAGACAGATTTGACATTTTAAAAGTCATATTGCTATATACTTATATAATAAGTAAAAATACAGCTTTGTATTTTACTATAAGCCTAAGTAGGTTTTAAGATTCTGTGTAAAGAGGTTTTGCACTGTTTTACTCAAGGAATCAGAGTATTAAATTAGGGTTTGTCAGCCTCACTACTTTGGACATTTTAAGCCAAACAATTCTTTGTTGTGGGAGGTCTGTCCTTTAGAGGATGGTTTGAGTCAGTCCTTTACCTTTTTTACCTAGATACTATTAGTATCTAGGCAAAGATAATAGATACCACCCCACCCTTAGTTAAGGCAGCCAGCAGTGTCTCTGTGCCTTGCCAAATGTTTCCTGGTAATCAAGATCATTCTTAGTTTAGAACCACTGGTTTGAAATAACATTTATGAAAAGGAAGAACTTAGGGGCAAGCATGAGTACCGACAGGGGCACAAAACCAACTTAAGTTCTAAAATCTTCACTCATGTAGGTGATATTTTCAAAGGTAAGTATGTTGTTGGGGTCATTGTGTTGGCTTGGGAATAAGTCTTATTTTTGTAAATATATTTGTATTCCCATGTATGAATATGTATGTGTGGCTTAAAAATACATATTCATTAAAAATTTATCAGAAATATATATGTGTATCTTAAAGCTCTTGTGAAAAATGCTTGTTTATTCATCTTTTATATTTTTTAAGAATAAGGATTGAAATTTTGTCTTTTGTAAACTGTCTATTGAGGAATTTTAACTTTTATATATTGTTAATTTTAGCTACTACTCCATGGTTTGAATCATATAGAGAGACCTTTCTTCAGTCGATGCCAGCATCAGATCATGAATTTCTGAATCACTATTTAGCATGTATCCTTTGTTGTCTTAAATAATATGAAAATTATTAATCTCAGCAGTGAAGGCAAAATGTTGAGTGGATTAGAGAATAGAGTTATTTTTTATTGCTGCATCAGGTTTTTATTTAATAGCATTCTGGACTCAAAACTGGTATAATCACAATTAACTTTTGAAGCAAATATGAATATCGAGGGCTGGCTTATTCTTTTTCTATATTACCCAGCTTGAAAATTTCATATTTAATAAGCTTTGATGCTAAGAGAAAATGTTAACTCTTAATGTTAACTTTTCTCTGATTGTCTCAAAATTAATTGCTTATGCAAAAACAGGTATTTTTAAAAGTTTATAATTTTTAAGATGTTCTATATTTTGACAATTACAGCTTCCCATTTTTTTTTTTTTCTACAAGAGTGCAGATAGAGATAAGAGGGTGGAGGATGAAACTACACTGAGAATAGAGAGGAAAAGGGTCTGTACAACGTTATGTTGATAGTTGCACAACTTTGGTGTTATTTATTTTAATTTTTATGGTTTTCTTAATTGTATTTGTAAATGACCCTAAAAATGTATGAGAAAAACCTGAAGATTTAGAACTCTGATTTGCTTTGTAGAAATTATTCTGTGCTTGCAGTGGAAACTGGCAAAATCAGATTTTCTTGACTCAGACTATCTCTTTAAAGCTTAATGGAATAGTATTTATCATTGATAAATGATATTACCTTAACACTATTTACAAGGCATGTTGGTAGCATCATCTAGTGAAGCTGAACCTGTGGAACAGTTTTCAAAGTTGTCACAAGAGCAACATCGAATTCAGCACAATAGTGACTGTTCCTATCCCAAGTGGTTTATACCAAACACACTTAAATACTATGTACTTTTGCATGATGTAAGTACAGGAGATGAGCAGAGGTAAGTTTTGTTTTATTTTTGTAATTCGTATTTTTTTTGTTACATGATTTAAAATTTATTTGGTTATGCTTTATTTAAATTTTAGATGTATTTTTCATCTAAGAAAATAAACTTTATTAATAAAACTTTTAATTGTGCCTTTTATTCTGGAGTTATAATCAGTAGCTAAATCACTTTGTTAGATTTCGTTTGATTACCCCAAATTTCTTTTCTATATGTATCTTTATTGCTACCATCTTTGTACCATCTTTGTTTGCCATTTCATGCCTACATGTCTTAACTGTTATTTCTTTAGATAAAATTATTTCTCATTTTACTTTTTCCCGCATTCCCACTTTTTTTCTAACTCTTCACTTCCTGACTGTAGGTACTTATTTTATCACTCATTGCTTCTGTCACTTTGTATTTTTAGCCATATTTTTCAGTCTCAAAAACATCCTGTCTTTCTTATGTTCCCTTTAACTTTTGTTACTAGTGATTTGCAGTGGTCCTTTGGGTTCAATAAATAAACATACCTTGAAAAGTAATTTCTTAAAAAAAAAAGATAACATTAAAGGGATTTTACCTTTATGATTGTATAGTTTGCTTTTAACTTTTTGTTTCAAGATGGAGATCAGATTGATTTTTTGTTTTCAAACTGTTATTCTGATATCTCAGTGCCATTTAGGATACTGAGCCCAGGCAGTGTTTTTTCCTTCAGATGACTAAGAAATACCTATTTCACCTAGATTTAGCTCTTTGTAACAATTTCATTTAAGTTGTCTTATCATTTGAATTATCTTGTCTCCCACTTACTACTAAGTTTTGGTAACTTAATAGATAAAAATGCTTTTTGTTGCACTTGAGATGTAACTCATAGGACCAGCTATTGTAAAGTTTGAAGGAAAAATGTGATTTCATGCATTTCATACTATGACTGAATTTCCTTCCTTTATCTGAACTATGTCCATTGGGAGACATCTAAGGGAAGGATAAACTCTTTGGCATTAAAAAATGTTTGCAGGTTATTGATAGTTGTGCTATTCTGCTTTCACTACTTATGTTTACGTTAAATGTTTTTTAAGATGGAATTTTTTAAAATTTATACTTCTCATAGACTAGTTAGCATTGTTGAGAGAAAGGGTTCCTCTACAAATTTGAACTGCTCTTTGAAATCACATTCATATTAGAGACAAAAGGCTTGGAGATAGTCTACTACAAATAAAGAGTCTGCTACAAAGTTTCCCTAACAGCTTATCAACCAGAATTCTCTCTCTTGAATAACATATTGTTGCAAAATTTTATTCCGTGGAACACACTTTGATGGTTACAGTTAGGACCATGATCTTTAATTTTAATTTAAAGAATTTTCTGTTTCTTAATTTTCTGTTCTGTCTTTGTTGGGGATTATTTGTGCATCATTTTAATATCTACAATTGTCTGAGTTCTACTCTTCATCTCTAAACTTCTTTCCCTTTTTTTGTTTTAGAGCTGAATCAATTTATGAAGAAATGAAACAGAAATATGGAACTCAGGGTTGCTATTTACTTAAAATTAATTCTCGAACTTGTAATCGAGCATCTGATGAACAGATACCAGATCCTTGGAGTCAGTATCTCCAGAAAAATAGTATTCAAAACCAGGTATATGTAAAAAAACAACAACAAAGCAAACCACAAAAATGCTGTTTCAGTTTTATAACTTTTTTTATGTCTTGGTTTAACAGAGTTATTAAGTACAAATCTCATTAGTTTTGATCTGTCGGCATGGGAGCTCTTAATTAGTGATTCAAAAACTTTTTAACTAACGCAATACTTTATGTGTACTCCTTTCAGATATGTAATATCAGTGTTAACTGATCTTTTTCATAAAAGATGGAAAATGAATTACGCATTAAGATTGAATTACATTGGCTAGCCATGCAGAGAACAGAATTTTTGACTGGTATATTTAATTCATTATGAATGCTTACAGTCAATTCTTTATTATTCACATGCTCTGGGGTTGCTTTCCTTCATTTTCAACATGCTGTTCTTATGACCACCTTTTGGAGCTCATACTTTTTAGGTGGGTGGGTTCTTTTCCCTAACTTTCCTCTGATTGCCTTTCTTTCTGAATTATCAGGAAGTGTCATATCTTCCTAATCTTAGTCTGTATTTCTAGACTAATGTTAATTGTTGTCTGCTGAAGTGGGTGGGTGTCAGGTTATACTTTGTTAAACTTTTAAAACTGAATAATCAAGAGTTGACAGGTTTTATTTCAAAGAAAGGTTTCTTACATAAATGGAAATTTTATTTTGTGAAATTAAACTAATTACTCTTTATATGATATTTTAAAAATGTTACATTTATTGTTCTAATGTAAATACTCTTTAATCTGTTTACCATATTTTCCTCTTTTATATGTGGAATGTGTGATTCCAATGCAATGGTATACTGCTATACTGATAATTTATTTGGATTTATAGTGTGATGATTGTCAACCTTCTTTAAGGGGAAAATTGAGAAAGAACCAGTTGAGTAAAGCAAAGGAGCTTTACTTTTTTTTCAAATGTTCTTTCAGAACTGTACTCAGAACAGGAATTGTATTGGAAATATTCAGTTAGAATCCAGCCATCTAACATTGGGAAGGGGAATGTAAGATTGTCTAGTTCAAGAACTTTTAAAAGAATAATAGATACTAGAAATTCTATAACATAGATACTAGCAGCCCAGAATCAGAGGATAATTTGGATGTTTTCAAATTAACCCCTGATATAATGGTTTCATTTCTTTTAAACTTGTGACTAACCAAATATACAGTATTCACTATCTTCTTGAGTAATGTGCCATGTCTAAACTTGAAGAGCAAATGAACATTTTCCCTTTTTTGTAATTGCTGGTCCTACGGGGGCCATATCAGTTTTCCATTAAAACACCTAAAATTGAGGGAAATGGCACTCAGTCCCCTATTTATATTTTTCCAGGCTAAATGTATCTAGGTTTTGTTTTGTTTTGTTTTTTTCACTTTGTTAAACGGTGGTTTCAGTTTCTTTCTTGCCCTTTCCTGTTAACAAGTTCTAATTTATACCTTTCCCTCAAAGCATGCTATTCAGAATTATTGCCTTATATTTGCTGGTCTCGTGGAGCAGTGTGGTTATTTTCAGTTTTCAGTAGTCTTTATTGACTGAGAAACTATTGCCTTTGTACAAATAAACATTGCATTGGGTGTTTATACAAAGCTCTAGCCTGTTCACAGCTGTGTCCATGACCCAGGAGTTTACTTCCATAACACTCCTCCTTTTTTCCCCTCTGCTTTACTTATTCTAGTTGTGTGTCATTCTTGCCATTATTCCTTCAGATAGACAGAAAAGTATTTGTGCAGGTGTCTGAATTACATGTCACTTAAATAGGTTAAACTGAGACAGAGATAATTGAATTTTGAAGAATTTGGAGTAGTATATAAGAAGGGAATATAAGAAGTAGTAGGTTTGAAATGGAATGATATAGACTAGCATAAATATGGAAGCAGTTAAGGATTTGAAAGACTGAACCATGAGTCTTGCTATAGAAATAAATGAGGCATATAAAGTTAGCAGAGCAACTAACCTTGATGAGTTTGGTGTTAGTTTAAACATGATTAAATGTAGCCACTAATGCTTTGTTATTTTATTTTGATAGGAGTCATATGAAGATGGCCCTTGTACTATAACTGCAAACAAGAATTCTGATAGTAACTTGCTTTCATTGGATGGATTAGATAACGAAGTCAAAGGTCTTCATATTTTTTCTCTGAATTTCTCTTTGATTGAAAAATTATACACTGTTGTTAAAGCATGCTAATCGTTATAGAAAAGGGAAGGGGATGTTACTATAATAGGAAAAATAATGGGCATGTTAACTTCTTTTGGAGATTTTATTTTGAGTTTGAATATTTGAACATGTAAAAATTTATTTTATTAAAATATGTAAATTTGTTTTAAAAAATTCTGTGGCAGGCTAAAGAAGATAGGATGTGCAACATTAATTATTTCCAAGATTCATATGACTATGAAAGCTTTATTTTGGTATTTTATATTTTTGGTCATGGTTACTTAAAATTTTTTACTTGTAGTAATTTTCCTATCGTTTAGTTGTGCTATTTAAAAATAGTTCTTTTTTTACTCAAAAACTATACTCTTTTTATATGGTCTTTAAAGTTTCTATTATTTTTCACAAATAGAAAAAAAAGGTCCTATTTTCTTGAAGGGGAAAGATGAGTCTTACTGTATTTTAGATTTCTGAAAAATAGGGAATGATAAAGAGTTCCAGCATTCCTTTTTTTTTTTTTTTTTTAAATCAGTGTGGTAGTAATATCACACTTTTCTGTTGCTTTCTGAGAGTAAAAGTAAGGTCTGTTTTTCAGTAGATGGATTACCAAATAACTTTAGAGCTCATCCACTTCAGTTGGACCCATCCAGTGACCCTTCCAACAGCATTGATGGTCCTGATTATATGAAATCTGCTTCATCATTACATGAAACAAAGAAAGCAAATACTGGAGTTATTCATGGTGCGTGTTTAACCCTTACTGATCATGATAGAATTCGACAGTTTATACAAGAGTTCACATTTCGGGGCCTTTTGCCACATATAGAGAAAACAATTCGGCAATTAAATGATCAGGTAAGACTTAGTTTTTTAAATTAATATTTAAAAAAATTAGTAAATAGTAAAACAGATCACAGTAGTATAAATTATTTAAAGTAGATTTTTTTTTTGGTTTTCTAAACAGATCATTATTAGAATTAACACTACTATCTGTTGAAATTCTATTAAATTATAGAGTAAGCTTATTTATTTTCATGAGGACTTTGCCATCATATTGGGTAGTTTTCTATAAATTTTATTCAAATAAGCATTTGCTTAACATTAAATCCTTTTATTTAGATTCTTTGTAAAAAAATACTAAATTCTCATTTTTTTCAATGTATTTTTTTCATAGCTAATATCAAGAAAAGGTTTGAGTCGATCTTTATTTTCTGCAACTAAAAAATGGTTTAGTGGCAGTAAAGTTCCAGAAAAGAGCATTAATGAACTGAAGAATACATCTGGATTGCTGTAAGAAAAATGTTTTTGTTTTTCCTCTATTTAACTCTGAAAAGTATTTGACTGTATAACTGCCAAAAATGATGTTTTCAGGTTCTTTGTTTTGTAAAGAGCAAAACTCAGTTTTGTAAGAATAGTGACTAATAGTGACATTAAATTTGAAAGCTACCTTTAAGTAATTGGACATTTAAATATAAACAAGTGGGAAAGTCACTTTTTTGAGGCTGGGTCTCACTATTTTTGCTCATGGAACTGTAGCCTCATGTTGCCTGGAGTACCACGGACTCAAGCAATCCCCAGCCTCAGCTTCCCAGGTAGCTGGAATTACAGGCGTGCGCCACTGCACCCAGCTGTTTTTGGGGACTAGGTCTCGCTTGTTGCCCCGAGTGGGACTCAAACCGTGAACCCTAGCCCCAGCCGCTTCATTGGCTGAAGCTTACAGGTACAAGCCACCATGCCCGGTTTTTTGGATCTGTATCTTTATTTGTAAAAGGAGACATATTCAATAAGAATTCCTTTATGTTAAAATATTGTGATACAGTGATTCTAAGATATGGCATATATTTAGAAAATATTGTTTAATCTAAAATCTTGTTTTAAAGGAAAATGAAATTTACTTTGAATTTTTATCTTTTTTCTTGGTTATAACATCTGGAATTCACTATATTGACTCCATGATTTCACACTGGCAAAAAATGCGTATGTGTTACTGAGATGTCAGTATGACTTTGAATGATATATAGATTCAACTATTGGTTTCCAGATGTCTTTGAGAAATGACACTTTCTCCTTGGGTTAGACGTCTTGTAAAAGAAGATCAGTTTTTGTCATCTTCTGGGCTGTTGAGCAACTTGTTAGACATTTTACTATACTTAATGGCTTAGGGATCATAATTTATAAATTGTTTTCCTGATTTATTTTGTATTTACAGGTATCCACCAGAAGCACCAGAGCTTCAGATCAGGAAAATGGCTGATTTGTGTTTTTTGGTGCAACATTATGATTTGGCTTATAGTTGCTATCATACTGCCAAGAAGGACTTTCTTAATGATCAAGCAATGCTTTATGCAGCAGGTGCCTTGGTTGGTATTCTACAGGAAATTTCTTATTTTTGCCACTTTAAATACTTTAGATATTTCTCTTTGTGAAATGCAAAAACAAAATACTTAGGGATAAAGTTCCACTCAAAGAGCATATAATGGATTATAGTTTATGCAGAACACATAGGTTATATTTAAGAATTAGTTTCTTTTGATAAGTATCACAAAATTCAGTTTGCATTTTAGTTGTATTCAGAGTATAAAGATTTTGTCCAGGACTATTTCCTTTTCTGGTAAGGTTATAATTCTGTATTTGCTATCTTTACCTCCTTGTGTAAAAATATTGTTTATGAATAAATGTTTTTCTGTTGTATAGTCCCTAAATGTAAATTGC
The DNA here is from genome assembly GCA_004024945.1 of Uropsilus gracilis. Lineage (NCBI taxonomy): Eukaryota > Metazoa > Chordata > Mammalia > Eulipotyphla > Talpidae > Uropsilus > Uropsilus gracilis. Next base: position 27,306 of record PVHY01011240.1, on the reverse strand, counting down.
TTCCCTATTTATCATTCACAGTCCAGTTCATAAGGTCTAAATATATTGTAATAGATTTTTCCTTTTTAGAAGAAAAATTATAGAAGATAATTAGGCAATTGTAAAAGTATGTATCACATCAAAATCAGCAATAGCAATTCTTAAATTTTTTTCTGTAGTCTAATCTGTTATAACTAACTCAAGGTTAAACAGTCCAGTTTTTGATAGGAATTTTTGTAAAATATGCTAATCTGTTACATCATAATTTATTGACTATAAATAATATATATAAATATTATATATATTATATAATATATTATTATATTATATGACTATAAATAATGATAATGTAAATAATATTTTGAATGTTTTCTATCTGTGGAAATTATGTCACAATGTTTGAATGTATAGTAGTTTAAAATTTTTTCCAAAATTAAGTTGGAAAATAGAATTTGGCAACGTATTTTCTTACAAGATTTTTTCTTTGTACATTTTTTCTAATGTATACGTATGTAGCATTTGTAGTTCAGATATAAGATGAATTTTTATACAGTGTAACATTTAATTTTTTTGCGTAGAACTGTGTATTTGTTCATTATAGTCGCTAAAATATAACAATTAGGAAAACCTAATTTTCAGAGCTGTAGAGTTTTTTGTCATGAGAGGATATATTTTAATTCAGTTGATTCAGTAAATACTGGAGCATGCGCAGTGATGGTTGCTGAGGATAAAGAGATACTCTAAAATAGTTACTATTTCATACTAGTTCATACTGTCATGAAACTTAATGTTAAGTGAAAAGCTTTAATCACATCCCAATTTGTAGATAATTATTACAGTAATTATTTTAATGTTTTGCAGAGAAAACATTTACTGATGCTGAAAGTAGATTGGCAATAACATTTCCCACCTTATTTTATGACTATTTCATTCAGTGCTAGTTAAATTCTTAAAACTTGATCCACCTGAGAACATAAGTATAAACGAAGTAAGATAAAAAGACGTCTTCATTTCTAAATTCCCTTGCATACTGTTTATTATAAGAATTACTGACTGAAGACATAGACAGTGATATTGAATTGTGTTTTAGAAATGGTTTAAAAATGCCTGATGGTCGACTGTAAATTAAATCTAAAAAATGGTCTTTGTGCCTCTTTATGATGTAAGGTACAGAGTGTGTAAATAGTAGAAAATAATAATCGTGTAAGCTCTTGTGAACTGTGCTTTTAAATGTTGTTAGCAATAATTAGAGATATATTTGTTTACTTCTTTGTGGTCCTAGCTTGGTCAGTATGCTCTGCTCATTAAAGGATAAGGAAGATGGTACCAGAAATCTTATGTGAGCCTTTCTTGGTAGTTCTGTGCCCCTTAACTTTAAGTATTTATCATATATTCTTGAAATTTCACTTCCTGTGTGGTTTTGCAATTTGACTAGAGAACTTTAAAACATTGTATATAAATATTTTTTCAAGTCTGAAATTCATACATATGTATGCATAAAAGAACTCCAGCCAATTTTATTCTAATTTTTAGACTGCCTAAATGCTGAAATGCAAAGAGTAGCTCTCTTCTTGAAATAGTATAAAAAGTGTGTTTTCCTCTAGGAAATGGCAGCTGTGTCAGCTTTTCTTCAACCAGGAGCACCTAGGCCATACCCTGCACATTATATGGATACAGCAATCCAGACATACAGGGATATCTGCAAGTAGGTGACTAGAATATTTTTAGTCTTTTCATTTAGAGATAAATTTGAATTCTTTTATTAGATAATAGTTGTTTCACTTCAAAATTTAAACTTAAATAACTCCCAAATCAAGTTTGTGTAGTCAAACATCAAGTGATTTTTTTAAAAAATTGATGATGTTGTTATATTCTCCTTTCCCTTCCTGTTTTGATTGACTGGTTAAGCACTTTGTTATATGTTATGTTGAAATTATATATTCTACAAAGGATTATATATTTGTACAGTGGGGAATAGGAGTGAGCCATTTTCAACTTGCCTTGTTAAATAGGAAAAACTAATGAATTCTTTGGGATCCTACTATTTCTAAGGAATTCATAGAGGAGGTTTAATGGGATATTTGAGAAACGAATTTTTAAAGAAAAAGCATTTAGGTTGGTAGCCATCAAGACATTTCAGGAAAAGTAGTGACTGATGGGAATGATGTTTAGGAAGCAGCATATTGAATAAAAGGAATAGAGGCCGGCACAGTGGCTTGTGCCTGTAAGCTTCAGCCTATGAAGCGGCCAGGGATAGGGATCGCAGTTTGAGTCCTGCCTGGGGCTCATAGCGAGACCCAGTTCCAAAAAAATAGCTGGGCGTGGTGGCATGCGCCTGGAATCCCAGCTACCTGGGAAGCTGAGGCTGGGGATTGCTTGAGTCTGTGGTACCCCAAGCAACGAGAGCCTGCGGTTCCATGGGCAAAAAAATAGCAAGATCTAGTCTCAAAAAAAAAAAAAGAAAAAAGGAATAGAACTCTTGATACTCTACAAAAGGCTTTGTGTATATAGAAGGTGGTAAATTTTGAAAATTTAGTTTGAGAGCAATCAGTATGAAAAACCTTAACCTAGATATCATTAAGATGTAGTTAATATTTGTGTATCATTAAGATGTATTTAACATAGTAATAAATGGAGAATTACTGAATACTTGCGTAGAACCTTGATATAATAAGTTATTTTTTGGAAGGATGGAAAGAGTGAATAGGTTAGAAGACAGTTTTGTCTCCTATAATGTTCATGTAAAAGTTTTAATAGCAGTGTGTTTGTGGCACAACAGTAGTAATAACATTATTAATACTTATTGAGTGCTCAGCATTTCCCATTATGACATATGAATATCCATACTCATTTACTTTTTGTTATTGCTTTGTACCAACTTTAAATCTTGATTTTCTCTTTCTCAAGTTGGGATTTTTCTTGTCTTTCAATGTGGGCATGTGTTGTAGTTATAGTCTCTCTTAATATCATTTTCATTGCATCCTATAAATTCTAAGAGCTTGTATCTTTGTTTTCATTTGTCTTGAGGTATTTTTGTATTTGTTTTAGTATCTTCTATAACCCAATAGCAATTAAGCAGCATATTAGTCTCCGTGTACTTAAGAATTTTCCTTGCTTTCTAAAAAATAGCTGATTTCTACCATTATGATATTATGATTAGAAAAAAATACTTAGTATGATTTCAATCTTTGTAGTTATTGACAGTTGACTTATATCCCAACATATAACTTGTTCTTGAAAGTGTTCTGTGTGCATTTGAAAAGAGGTGTAGCGATTTTTGTGCTAAGTGTTCTATAGATAAGTGTTTTTAAACCTGTCCTATCACTTAACCATATTGGTTCTTTTATTTTCTGTCTTGCTGATCTGTCCTTAGTTGTTAATGGAGTAGTATATCCCCCTAGTATCGTAAGGTGGATTTGTGTGTGTGTGTGTGTTTTCTTATACAGTGTTTGTGACCTGTTTCACCTTGTTGACTATTATTAGATAGCTGCTGGTTTAGAGATAACCAGTTCAATTTTATCTTTTTTCACATAGTAAATATCCCTTTCCATTTAATTCTTACTACAAAACTATATGATCATTAAAATTTTTGATGAGTTTTGGAACTCCTCTAGTGTTTTGTTTTGTAAGTGGAAAACAAAGACATGGATTTCTTTTTACTTGAGCTATAAATTTTAGTGAATACATGGTTACTGTGATGAACTAATATTGTTTGGTAGTTAATTGTTTATTTCCTTCTTTCCCTTAGGAATATGATTTTGGCCGAAAGATGTGTATTGCTCAGTGCTGAAATCTTAAAAAGCCAAAGCAAATATTCAGAGGCTGCAGCTCTGCTCATACGATTGACTAGTGAGGTATGAAACTGGTTTTTGCTTTAATTTAATTTTGCTAGTATTGTTTCATTATTTTTCAAAAGTGCTATTTTTTTCTCAAGAGGTTGTGCAAAATAGAACACTAAAGGGAAATTGCTTTTTGGTAATTCATAAATACCTAACTTTAGTTAATTGTTGAATTAATTTTAAATGCACTCTTTTCTAATTTTTACAGCTACTTCTTGTATTTATTTTAATTATAATACATAATTTATAATTTAATTGTACACACTAGTATTAACTACAACCATGTATTGTTCATCTTCTTTGAATTAGTTTCTGTCCTATAGCAATATTTAAAGCAGTATTTATGTGCATTCATTCCTAATGAAAGATTGATACTTAAAAATAATCATTCAGGAACTTTTATGTATATTTTTACTAGTAGGAACTTCAAAATACTATCTCAAACATTAGAAAAGACTGTTCTAAAAAATATTTCAAAAGGAGAACAATTCCTATATACTAACTTTATATTAACTTACATGGGCTCTAGACTTGTTAGGCATGATGATCATTTCTTATACATGACAAAGCATTATTTAGATGAATACTCAAGACAAAAAACTAAATCAAAAAACTACTGTACTTTTACGTGTGTATGTATGTGATCTGTTCACAGTTACGATTTTTCACTTTCAAATCTGTTTCTAGTCCTTAGCTCTCCTTAAGCTTTAGATTTTTATGACTAACTTTTAAACTTACCTACTTGGATGTTTCCAAGGCACATTTAACGATGATATCAGTAACTAAACTCATATTTTTTCTCACATTATAGATTCTGATTTTAAGTTATGTGTTAACCAGGTAGCTCCTCATTTGTGAAATTACTAGAAACTACTTGCAATGTTTCTATTCAGTAAAATATTCAGGAGGAATTTAAAAAAAAATTTAGTCATGTTTTCTTTTAGATCTTCAAATATTTATCATTTTTTAAAAGAAATATCCCTTATTGTTGTACTGCTCACATCCTTAATGACCTTTTGGACTTTGCCCACTTTCTTCCTTTTCCATCTAATTTGCTAATCCTGGTATTGGTTCTGTACTTCAGATAATAGTCTCTCCAATACCATAGGCTCTTCTTGAATGTCAGTGTTCTGCCCTTTTATATAATGCCACAGCCTTGATTTGTCTATTATATTGGAAATTATTTTTAGACTGTAAACTTCTTGAAGGTCGGATGCCTGTTTTCTTCTGTGTTTTTATCTCTAATGCTTAACATTGGAGTTGGAACATGGTTTGTGAATTTTAAATGTTTGTTGAGCTTTAAACCATATAAAAAAGTTTTTGTGAGAGAAAACTGATTAGTTTAGGGGTGACATTAAAAATATTTGGTAATTCATATTGCATGAGACACTGACTAATCTGAGAAGTTGTCAGACTGCATGGATGAACTATTGGTTCTTGACTCTGTTGGTATTCTATATTGTGATAATCTTAGTTTGGGTTTTATTATATTGCTAATTAATTTAGGGTATATCAGTAAATGTAAGGAATTTATGGCTTAGGACCTTGAATAAAATTCTTCACAGGAAATATTTCTGTTTGCATTATAGCCTGGTTATTTTCTGTCATTCTCTTTTACTTTCTGACTTTTTATCTTTTCTAAATCTGGATGATTTTGTTAGGAAATTCTGTGAATTTACCACTATCATTTATTGTCTTTGGTGAAGTGTGGCAGGTCATGGTACATTTTCCCAGACGTATTGATTCTTATTATAATTAAGTATTGATTCTTAATTTTTCTTGTACCTTTCATATCTTCTGTCCAATAGCTTGAAAGCCAAGACTTCTTTCTAGGTGTAATATGTATAAAGTTAAGTTACATTTTAATGAATAATTAGTAGTTATTGTATTTTGTAACCTAGAAACTCTGCATAGTAGTGTAAAAAAATACACTCACTTGAGGATAGGGGGCTAATATTCATGAATTATCTTTCCTAGATTTTTACTAATACTGTTACATAAAGTACAGGGCAGATGTGAGACCTGGGTGAAATGAATTGTGCTTTGATTTTGTTTTTTGGACTGCAACTTTACGAGCATATAAATCTTATTCTTGTGTTATACCCTGAATTGTAAGCATGATGGAACATGATAAATCATCCCACATTTACCAGCAAGTAGGATAGGATTTGACAAATTTGATGCTGAGGATACTATGATTTTTCCCTACTGTGTTTGTGTTTTGGGGTTCACACAATCTTTTAGGCCTTTTTTGATCTGTTCCTACACTTAAAATCATATAGAGGTTTTTAAAGTTTCTTTAGCTTGGAAGGACCATTGTAATTTGAACGACTGATAGTACCTTTACTGTTTGCTTTACAATAACTTAAAGGAAAAAACTTCACAGTTTTCCTTTGAGATTTGAATCAGTTACATTTGTACAACTAGCACCTTTATCATTGGTGTTAGGTTGAAAGTTTATTGAAGTCTTTATCTCAGATCTCTATTCCCCTTCTATCTTAAGTTAAGTTACTGTTTCAGCTTTTATTAAAATTATCTTTAGGTTGTGGACAAAGTTCACAGGCTGGAGTTCTTGCTGAAGTATAACACAGGTTTTCTCCTTAATTTCTTATGGAGCACCTATAGTAGACTTGACATACCATAGGTATGAATAACCACTAAATTAAAATTTTGTTCAGTTTATTCAAGGTCTCTGCTCTCTGTCTAAAACTATAACTTTGTGAAGTTCTTCTGTTTTTCTTTCATCAACATAAATGACGATTGTCATTTTTTTTCAAGTTCATTTGTTTTGTTTCAAAGCAAGGTCATTATCTGGGATGGGGCTAAGAAGAATAAAACTACAGTGTCATACAAGTGTATATACTTAGTTCTGCAAATTGATTCTGAGACCACTTTGCATGCAAGAGTCAAATTTTGCTCCAGCTAAATTAACATAGTCATGAACTTCCACATCTTTCCTGAATTGGTTAGTTCTTGAGTTTCAAGTTTGAGAATGTTGATAGTTATTGTGCTTGTTTTCAACTTCATTATAGACAGTTGATTTACCTACCATTAGAGTTATCTAGAGTTTATTTTTAGTCAGAATGTCAAGCACTGCTGTCCATCCATCTCTTTCATTTTAGTAGAGTCATATTTAGTTAATAAGCATGTATTCATGCTGTTTGTGTGTGTGACCACACATGATAGGAATAAGTTTAAGAAGTTAACAGAAGTTAATTATAGAACTCTATTAAGAAGTCTAACTAAAATTCTGAAGTAGAAGATATAGGGAGCTACCTGTTCTTTATATTAAAATGTATTGTAAGGTTTTGGAAATTAAATTGTTTACAGTGAGATGAATAGAGAGTGATGGAACAGAATCAGTATTATAATAATATATATGACTAGGTGTGATTTAAACTCATACTTTTAGTTAGTCACCAAATAGTGCAGTGACATGTAATTAAATGGTAGAGTTAGATTCCTACCTTACTATATGAAAATGATTATAGGTTGATTATTTTTGAAAATGTGAAACTTGTATAATGCAAGAAACGAAATTAAAATAAAAGAAAAACATAGGAGAGCTTTTTAAAAAACAATATCTTCTTTATTTTGTTGAAATAAAATTTAAAGCCATAAAAGCAAAGATATCAGAGACTTGACTACTAAAAAATAAGCTCTTGTTAAAATAAATTCATGTTAAAGTGCTATTTTAAATGTATCACAGAGCCTAATATTAAATGTACAAAGAGCTCTTACAAGCCTCTGGTCACAAAAAGTCCGTTCACAAAAGGATATAAACAGACAATTCACAGAAAAAAATACAAAACCCTGAAACATTTGAAAAGATTAACAACCTTATTATTAAAGAAATGTATGGTGAGGAACAATGTGTCAGTTTTCTTTTGTTAAGAACATAAAGATTTTTTAAATGATTTTTGAGTAAAAAGTACAACATACTTGATCAAAATATAGCTGCTTTTTTGTAGCAGTGTCTGTAGCCTTTAGAATTTGAAATATATGTATAGCTTTCACTAAGTCATTAGTTCTAGAAATGTGCCTAATATAAATGTGTTTAATTACTCACATTTTTATAAAGATGTTTAGTGAAGGATTTTTTAGAGTAACAAAAGTATAAAACAATATTAAGTCACTTAGTTGAAGACTGTCTTATAGTGTATTAATATAATGGAATATAGTTTTAAACGACAGAAGTGGATGTGTCTTGGAAAGATGTCCATATGATGTCCACATAGACACTACTGGCTAATACCATTTATGTGTAAATATGCATGTGTATTTTAAAAATATGCATACTTGATATGTAAGCACTTAAGTGTGTATGTGTAAAGTGAGAAATGATGCGTAAATACCAAGCTTGGAGCAGTAGTTACATCTGGCAAATCAATTGAGGCATACAGTGTGAAAGAAGTATTCACTAAGAATAAAAAAGATTATTTTTTTAAAAAGAGAACATTTTCCAAAATATATAAGCTATCTTCCTCTAATTCTGATGCAAACTCCTGGTTAAGAATTGCTTGTCAATTTTTTTATTCCTTCCCCCCCACTTACTGTATTTTGAATCTTACTAGGAAAATTATCTATTTGTTTTTGTCATGAGGAGACTGAACTAGTTAACGATATCTTCTAATTACTGAATGCTTTTTAGAGTGTGTCCTCACATCTGTTTCACTTTATGATTGTTATGGAACAATTATAATCTGTGGCCTATGAACACTTGATGTAACTATGATTTGTTGAAATCGTTGCATTTAAAGTCAATGTTTTCTGTTTTCAACTTTCCCTGGGGAAAATAATGGCAGCAGAACACATGGAAGGGCATGGTAAGTTCAGCTTGAGAATAGTGGAAAACCTAGAGAAAGTTTTGGTGAAAATGTTGTTGATGCTTGATCAGCAACCTTCAGTACTTTCTCTATTATTTGTAAAGTGATGATGGCTCTTTTAGTTGAGAGCTTGTCCCTGAGATGAGATAAATGCAGTATGTGGATTTGGTAGACACTTGTAAGAGTGAGTTCCAGGGGAAACTTAATTTCATTGTACACTCTACTGATATGTTAATAGCAGGTGATAATCCTTGAAGGGAAAGGCTCTTTAATGAAAAGCAGTAGTTTTAACCCTCTTTGAGTTACAGCATAATTGAGAATTCCTTTAAAATACAATAGAACTTTATAGAGGATAAAGTACTTCAGTGTTTCATAATACACACATTCTGTTTTATCTTCCCCCTTATTTTTTTGGATGGATGGAAATACATTGTTGGATATCACAGATCAATTTCCAAAAGTGGTTGGATTGGTGTGGATCCATTTTTTTCTGTGCTTTTCTTTCTTTAATAAGTATATCAGTATAAAATTCTTAATTTTATACTTCTTTGCCATTTGAAAAGGGTTGGCATATATTTTCAGAGATTTGTTATATGTTACATATCATAATCCAACATTTGACTGTATGGAAAGTAAATGTTTCATGGCAGAGAATTTTTTGAAGGATTAAAAAAATTGGGGCTTGTTGAATCATCAAGATTCCCCTTGATCTCTGAAATTGCCCCTTGATCTCTGCGCTCAGATATTCCTTAAGTTAAACACTGAATATGCTGTATTTTATTTTAAGAAACTAAATGTTTTTTCATCATCTTTTTAATATTAACTTTGTGAGACTAAACCATCTTTCTTTTAAAAATCCCATAGGATTCTGATCTACGAAGTGCACTTCTTTTGGAACAGGCAGCACATTGCTTTATAAACATGAAGAGTCCCATGGTTAGAAAATATGCATTTCATATGATACTGGCAGGCCATCGATTTAGTAAAGCAGGGCAGGTGAGTGTATGCTCTTTAAGAAGAAAACAATTTGTTATAACAGATAATTTGTTATTTTAATTTTTATTTATGATTTGCTGTCTAATTTATAAATGTCATTTTGTCAATTTTTATGACTTAATGCTAAAAAATGAAAATAAATTTTGATTTGAGAAAATATATAATATTGATTAGGGCATGAAATTTGGATTTTGATATATCTGGGTTTTAAAAATTTGGTCATCTACTCACAGTTTAACTTCGGACAAGTTACTTATCTCTGAATTTCAGTTTTTATATTTATAAAATTTGAAATTTTTTTCCCAGTTCTGTGAAGTTATACCAAATTGTGTATTTGAAAGGTCAGATAAAGTTACTGAATGCGTTAAGACAGTTTTAGCCATTCCTAAGAGTGGTTGAACTCTCCCTACTTCTGCTTTGTTCTTCTGTCTCACAGAGCATCTTATAATAGTATTTACTAAATATTTAATGAGTGGAAATCCTCTGTCTTTTGTCCCTGGAGGCATTTGGGTCAGAGAACTCTTTATTAATCTAGAGTGAGTTTTTTCTGCCCCAAATGTCCCGTTGAGCATTAGTTGGCAAGAGCTGTGCTGAAGATGGAGATGGTAACAATAGTGAGAATGGTGGTTTTCTAAAAATACAGATAGAGTAAGTAATCATCTCTATATCCCAGAGACTGTTCTAGGAGCTGAGCATCTACCTATATGACCATCATAGTCTTGACTCCTAAGGAGTTGTTTTTTTTTTTTAACCTTACAGGAGTATGAGGATTTTTTTTTCATTCAGTTACTATGGATTTTTATGAACATACTTTAATGTTTTTCAAAGTATACACTAATCAAATCATGTTAGTGCTTAAATTTTACTGCAAAGAAAGAATGCTGTTCAAAAATTGCTTTCACTTTCATGCAAAGATGCCATGGTTTTTAAAATCAACATTTCAAGATTAGGTTTCTTTTCTATTTCTGGGAATTGTGACAAGTTAGGAAATGTGTGAATGTGTCTTATATTAGATACAGTAAAAAAATTTTAAGAAACTGCTGGTGAGGTTATATGTCTTTGTGTCCAATATACTGTGTATAATTTTTCCATCCTTAAGAGGCAGACTTTAAGTCCTTGTTATTTTTCAATTCTCTTCAGATGTTTCTCTAAGAAATATTCAATAATGCACTTGAAAATGACATTTAGACACATTTGGTTGTTTCTCTTTATTTTATTTATTTATTTTTTTGGTGGCAAGGTCTCACTGCGTTGCCCGGGTATTCCTGATTGATCCCGTGAACTCAACTTGATCCCACGCCTCTTGCCTCCCACGCCTCTTGCCTCCCAGCACTTGGATTACAGGCGTGCGCCACCACGTCCGGCCTTTATCACTTTTTGAGATTTCAATTTGTGTTTCTGCTACATATATATTAGACATTCCTTTTCAAGAAACAATTTTTTGAAATTTTCTTAAATTTATAGAAAAGTCATAAATTATGTTCAGGAACTTTACCTGACCCATTGAGAGTTACCAACCTGGTGTCCTATTCAAATCAAGTTATTTTCTTGATATTTATTGTTATATTAAGGTTATGCAGAAGACTATACTAATACAGTATTACTGTTTAGTCTTCAGACCCCATTCATGTTTTGGCAGTTTTCCCATAAATATCCATTATAGCAGAAGGATTATGTTTAGAAAGGTCTTTTGAGTTTTATTACCTTGATCTTTTTTAAGACTGCAGACCAGTGATTTTTTCAGTATCTTTTAATTAAGGATTTTCTTATGTTTTCTCATGATGAGATTCAAATAGAAAATCACAGGAGATTGTCATCTATCTACTTCATGCTATCATATAGCACATGATCTTTATTCTCTTTCACTATCTCTTTATCAAGGAAACCTTTATTTAAAAAAGTAAACAATTTTTATTTTATTTGATATGAAGATTGTAATCTACCCTGGGTGAGGGATGGGACTAAGAATACATTCTGAAGCAGAATGTTAAGTAGAGAGAAGTATTTTCCTTGCTTCCAAATCCCATTTTTAGAAGAGATTGAATTCAAAGGGTAGTATTTAATTATGCTCATGAGTATGACAGTATATATCAATGGGCAGAATGCCAGACTGTCAATACCAAACAAAACAATAGTTTAAAATTGTGTACACACACACATGGTTTTAGTCCTAACAGGAGTTTCTGTTCAACCTAATCCAGAGATGACCATGACAAAACTGATGTTTCATAAGTTAGCCTATGAAATTACTAACAATCATGCCTTTGTTACTACTAACAATCATGCCTTTAACTAACTCATGATTCCCAGATGGTTTTTAATGAAGTCATTATTCCTTATTGCTTAAACCTTTTGCCCTTGACAGAAGTAGATGCTTGCTTGCTTTGGGAACTTGTGCTTTTTAGTAGTAATTGTAAAGGGTTTTAAAAATGTAGGTTTCATTTTTTTCATCTGCTTAAGCTTTTATTACAGGAATTACTAGGTTTTAATTGTATGTGTATTTTTTTCTAGTCCAAGAGAAATTTATATCTTAATACTTTGTTTTATTTTCTTACAGAAAAAACATGCTTTGCGCTGCTATTGTCAAGCCATGCAAGTTTACAAAGGAAAAGGCTGGTCTCTTGCAGAGGATCATATTAATTTTACTATTGGGCGCCAGTCTTATACTCTTAGGCAACTGGATAATGCTGTATCTGCTTTTAGACATATTTTAATTAATGAAAGTAAACAATCTGCTGCTCAACAAGGGGCCTTCCTCAGAGAATATCTTTATGTTTACAAGGTGAATACTTATTTTCAAAAGTGGATATTAAAATTCATTTAAGTCATTTTTATTTTTATTTTAATTTTTAAAGTCATTCTTTTTAGAAAATTGTGTATGGTACTTTCTAGGAGGAGGAATCTAATAAAATGATTATTAAAATGTGTAATTTATCATAATAAAGTATAGCAGTCTAGGTTTTTGATCACAGATCTGAGTTGTATCACCCTTTTATAATTCTTTACAAGAGAATTTTACTGTTCTAATAAACATTTTGTTTGTGGCCGATCTTGAACTTAAAAAAATGAAGATGATGCCACAAGCTTTCTGAAATGTTTCTTCAGGTTTGTTTTCGTGTGTGTGTGTGTGTGTGTGTGTTTTACAGGTGATTTTACAGTATATTTATTGACACCTCTTACTATCCTTTGGTAAAGTATGTTCCTTTTCCCTGTGAAAGATGAGGAGTTACAGACCTTTGGAAATTGGACAAATTATTATGGTATAACCCAGAAAAGTTAATAGGAGGAAACAACGGGGACTTGTAATTTTCCTCTCAAGGCCTATGAATAACATATATTGTATTTGTCCTTCAGAAAATAGCTACCCTTCTGTACTTAATTGATTTGAAGTTATGGGTTAGAATTTGACAGATAAGATGTTGCAAAATGAGTCATAGAAGGTAAAATGCATATAAAATTCATTTTTGGAAGTTTAATGTACAGAGAGAGCTAACTACTTTAACCTTAAGATTGTCTTGAGCCAGAATGAATATCTAAAATGCTTCCTGGTTGTAAAAATGCATTATGGAAAATAGTAATTCTTTATCTTAGTGTTCTGTTTAACATGTTTTTGATACCATGATAAAGGTGAAGAAACCAGTATAAAGGAAATGGAGTTTCTCAGAAATTTTTTTTATTTCTCCTAGAGTGTAAGTCAGCTGTCCCCAGATGGTCCTTTACCACAGCTTCCTTTACCATATATTAACAGTTCAGCAACACGAGTTTTCTTTGGCCATGATAGACGACCAGCAGATGGTTAGTGAAGTTTTATTTAGCCTTGTTATCTAAACACTCTAAAGTATTTTTTATCTTCAGGTATATTTTTATTTGGGCTTTTTTGATTTTTATTTAAGCAATATTGCATTTGAGAGAAGGTGTTCATAACAGGTGTATTTGTGACATTTCTTTTAGGTGAAAAGCAAGCAGCCACTCATGTAAGTCTTGATCAAGAATATGACTCTGAATCTTCTCAGCAGTGGCGAGAACTTGAGGAACAAGTTGTGACTGTGGTTAACAAAGGAGTTATACCACCCAATTTCCATCCTACACAATACTGTTTGAATAGTTATTCAGATAACTCAAGATTCCCATTGGCAGTTATAGAAGGTGATAACTCTTGAATTTATATTGATATTTTTTGTTTTACGTAGAGTAGACTCAAGATGATTAACTACTAGAAAATGCAGAGTTAAAAATTTGGCTTCTACAATTTAGTGAATTTCATTTATGAAACCAAGTCATGGGGCCTCTGATACAAGTATATACAGTGTACTGCTGTAGTATGAATTAATGACTTTGTTTAGTATACAGAGATTGGAAAACTTTTATCCTGAATAAAATGGATGTGATAAAAGGTGCAAGGTGATAAAGGATAATCTAGGTAGAAATGCAGAGTTGTGAAAGCAAAGTGTTCAAAGAATCCAAGCATTGGATAAATTACGAAGTTTATTAAAGTTATTGTTTTGCTCTTTTATAGAACCAATAACAGTGGAAATAGCTTTTAGAAACCCCTTGAAGGTTCCACTTTTGTTGACTGATTTGTCATTGCTCTGGAAGTTTCAGCCTCAAGATTTCAGTGGAAATAAAGAAGTTAAAGAACTAGTAAGTTATTAAAAGGTATTTGTAATAAGTATGTTTCAAGCTTTGTACAGTGGAAGTTCGTAGCCAATGAGATTTATTAGAGGTGTGGTTACTGTTAATTGTAATAAGCATATTTCAGTAATAGCTTCGCAGATGTTAACATAATTTTGCAACTTCTGTTCAGTGAGTTAGAGTTATTTTTTTTTTTTGCTTATTTTACCTAGTTATAAAAATCATGATATATGCTTATTGTTGATAATTGAGAATTCAGAAGAGCATGAAAAATATAAATATACCTATATACCATTAATTAGGAAACACCACATTATCATTTTACTATGTCTTTGCTTGCATGTCCATTTGTATGTTTTCCATCATATGTGGGACTCTGTAGTGTGTATTTTACCCCTTGGTCGATTTATTTGCATATTCTGTATTAAAATATCTCGCTATTTAATTTTTGCCTAATGTTTCATTATATAGATCTATAAACGTGTACTATTTGTCCATTGCTAGTTGTTTCCCTCCTAATTCACTGGTAAAAGTTTAAGTGCATAGTGTGTGTGTGTGTGTGTGTGCGCGTGTGCGCGTGTACTTTTGTATATGATTACCTTTGTAGAAAAGGGGTGTGTGTGTGTGTGTGTATGTGTACTCTTGTATATGATTACCTTTGTAGAAAAGGTTCCTCAGCATAAAGTTAGAGCACTTTAGGGAATACGTATTTTAATATTCCATTTGCTTCTCAAAAGTTCATAGCCAGAAGCTTTGAATATACAGTATATGTAGGTTGATTAAATACTCTTTATTAAAAAAAATTCTTTGTTGATTTGATTCGCCATTTTTTATTTTCCATCTCACTTTTTCTTTCATCTTATTTCTGAAGTCAAGTTTCTTATATTTATACTTTCCTATTTATGAATGTCTTTTTATATCCTTTATATATCTTTTCTTATCTGTGTCATAACAAGTACTTATATGGTTAAAGTTGTTGTTGTTTTTTTTTAAAGACCAGGTCTCGCTCTTTTTGCCTGTGGAACCGCAGGCTCATGTTGCCCAGGGTATCACAGACTCAAGCAATCCCCAGCCTTAGCTTCCCAGGTAGCTGAGATTACAGGCATGCTCCACCATGCCCAGTTATATTTTTTTGGAACTAGGTCTTGCTCCATGCCTCTGGTGGGACTCAAACCATGATCCCTGATCCTGGCCTCAGTTTCCTAGGCTGCCGCTTACAGGCATGTGCCACCATGCCTGGCCAAGTTTTTTTTTTTTTTTTTTTTTACTGCAAGAATGGCTTGAACAATTTGTCACTGATAGAAATACGTTCTCCTAAAATGTTTTTTATTTAATTATTTGTTAATTCAAATTCATGCCAATATCTATTACGTAACTTTTGCTTCTTTATATTATCTTTATACTAGTATATATTGTTATGTATTTATCTTTAGTAAAGTGGTAAAATTATATTCTAACTGATAAATACCCCAGCATTTTGGTGCTAGCCATTTTGGTGCTAAGAGAAATGGAAGTATACCTATTGTACTAGCTTTTGAAATATGTAGGTCTTTTCTCTTGAAGTATTTGATTTTCTGAAGGATAACCATATGTATATTGATTGATAGATAGATAGATAGATAGATAGATAGATAGATAGATAGATAGATAGATAGACTGACTTGTTGAATTCACTGAAGACATTTTGTAATTATGCTCACTGTGAACACTCTGAGATAGATACATACATACATATATAGTCTTGTTGAATTCACTGAAGACATTTTGTGATTATTTATGCTCACTGTGAACACTCTGAAATAGTTTGAAATTTTTCAGCCTTTGTTCTGACTTGAATTTTAGCAACCTCAGTCATTTAAAAAAAATTTTTTTTGGGGGGGGGGTGTACTAAGACAAATTAGGTGAGTTTGAACTGTTCACCCTTGGAAAGTTTTTTAAACAGTTTTGTTAACCTTTCAAGTATATTGTGTGTGTCTAATTTTTAGATTTTAAAGGAAATTTATTCAAGATAAGTGAAAATTTCATGTACAATAAGGTATAGCAAAAATCAAAACATTTGTACTTTTTCCTATATATTTCTAATTTTTTCTATTCTCGAGATTCTACTGGTTTTGGACAAGAAATTCAGGAAATGTAATTTTTATATCTTCTATCAAATAGCTAAATTCATGGCAAAAGTAAAACAGTGTTTATGAGGATCAGTTTTCCCCCCAGTGTGAGCCGGTATAAATATCATTTATTTGTAGGAGACTGCCTTTTTTTTTTTCTCTCTCCCTGCTTTCATTGTTCTCCTAGCAACTGCTAAGACTCATTATGTTTCCTGTGTGTATTTAGTTAATTTGGAAAAAGAAACTGATCAGAGTGAAAGATGGGAAACTTGCTCATTTTGTATGATTAAACTAAGTGACCATTTTTGGCCATTTGTTGACAGTGAACAATTGAAATTTTACTTTTGGGATTTATTTTCTTGATGGCTGCAAATTTGAGTAGATGACTTATTTACCTTAGTTCAGTTGATTTGAATGAAATGAAAAACATCTCACGTACTTGCCATTGTGTAACACTACTCCAGGTTAGAAAATAAAATAGTTTGAAAATCACTCAGTACATAGAAAGAACCTAGTAAATGCTGTGACTATTACTGTTGTTACGTACTGAAATATACTAATAATCTGATACTTAATATGTTAGAATGACTGTTTTACAAAATTATTTTTCAGGTAACAGGTGAATCTGAAATGATTGGGACAGAAGTTATTTCAGAATTTTTAATTAATAGTGAAGAATCAAAAGTGGTAATTGCTTTATTATTTTTCTCTTAAACCTTTTAAAAAATAAAACAATTTTTTAAAATCAAGAGATAAAAGAAAAAAATGAAGTCACTATGTTCAGTTTTAATATTCTAGTTTCCTTAAAACTGAACTTTAAAGATTAGTAAATTTGGAATTGCTCAGAAGAAAGTTTACTAGAAATTGAGTTTATAGTAGTCTTTGGTTTGATAATTTCCTGAGAAACCTGGTGAAAAGTATTTGCTTTTTTCTGGGTATCAATGTGAGAATTTTACATAATGCTTGGTTGACCAGAATATTTTGATTATAATTCAAAGTACCAATGAAATATATAATAGTTGAATTTTGAGATGTTTTTCTTTAATTTTGAGATTTTTTTTAATAAAATGCTTTCCAATAAGATTTAAAAAGTTGAGATCTAGAGTATATTTCTTCAACATTACAGAATTTAGATATTACGCTATTTAAAGTATTGTGAAAACAGATAATAAGAGTGACTTAAATATCTCCACAGGCAAGACTAAAGCTCTTTCCCCATCACATAGGGGAGCTGCATATTCTGGGAGTTGTTTATAATCTTGGCACTATTCAGGGCTCTTTGACAGTAGATGGCATTGGTGCTCTTCCTGGATGTCACACAGGTAAAGCTATAGCATTGCTAAACAATTAGAAAACTAATAATTAAATATATCCACACAATAAAATGAATGAGAAGTGAGGAATTTTTTACTATATTTAATGTACCTTTTATAAAGGCATTTAGAGGCAAGAATGAATAATTTGAGTTTAATAAAGTCTGCTGTAACTTGAAAGTTTCAAAAACTTTATTTGGTTCTACCCTATGTATTTTCTGTTGTTGATCGAAAGTTAGTAAATTCTAGCCACATGTATGCTAACTATTAATAAAAAGTCTGCTGACAGTACAAAACCATCACCTATGTTTTTACATCATTTGACTACAAAACACCTTAAGAATAGGATTTTAGGGCTAAGCTAATATTCTTGATGATATACTTTATATTTTTACAAATCTTTGAATGGGAAAAGTTACAAGATACATGTTTAGCATAGGGTTTTTGTTTTTTTTTTTTAAATTTAGAGAATCCTCCTACATTTAATGTTATCTTTTTATGTAGTTAAAGTTGACAAGTTGCTAGAGAGTGATAACCATAAAATCCCTTACTTAGTGCTCTTCATTTTAGTAGATATGTGCATATATATACAAATTAGTTAATCATTGACAGTCTTGAATTTAGCATTTACATAAGCTGATAATATTGGAAAGTCTTCTTGAAACAGTTGGAGAATTTGTTGGCCTCATTTAACCATCATTTTAATGTTTTCACTTGCCTACATATATCATGATTCAGTACAAAATTATTTTTATAAAATAAAGTCAAAAATTAGACAACATTTATAATAAATTTGAGCATGATATTCTGTATTTTATATATTTTTAATTCTTTTTTTTTTTTTGAGACTAGGTCTTGCTATTTTTGCCTGTGGAACCGCAGGCTCTCATTGCCCGGGGTACCACAGACTCAAGCAATCCCCAGCCTCAGCTTCCCAGGTAGCTGGGATGACAGACACGCGCCACCACGCCCAGCTATTTTTTTTTGGAACTAGGTCTCGCAACCGGCCCCAAGTGGGACTCGAACCGTGATCCCTAGCCCCGGCCGCTTCATAGGATGATGCTTACAAGCACAAGCCACCGTGCCCGACCTTATTTTTAATTCTTGGTTGAAAACACCACACAGAAATTCATTTATAAATAATCTTGCTAATTTATATGAAGTCAAAGATAGTTTACCTGAATATTAAGAACTTGATGGAGCTTATTTCCTTTCTCATTTGTTGATAACTTGGATCTTAATTTAGTCTCACAAAGTTATTACTGTCAGTAAAACAAAGCTGGTTGCTTTTTTTTTTACCAAACATATGTATTAATATCATAACTTGTGTTGTTTTATGGCAATAATGGGAAGAGATCCTGAGTTAAATAATTAAATTGCATCTTCTAAGCAGTGTTTTCATGATACCTTAATTTTAGTGTAGTTCTTTGTTATATAGAATGTTAATAGGGACCTGAATGAAAATAAATGCGGAACAGGCTATATTATATACCTGATCTCTATCATATAAACCATATAGACTCTGGTATCTAAACTATAGAGACTATGGCTCTAGTAGTTCTATAGGAAAATAGTTGTATACTGTAGTTTGATTTGTTTTTCCCCATGCATATATGTACTGTCTGGAAATTTGGGGGGAGTAAATCTTTACATGGAGATTTAAACAAGTTTAATTTTTGAGATAGCTGTTTATACTTCATTCAGTTTTCTTTGTGCAATCTGTTAAGAATAATTTAGAAATAATTCCAGTTAGTGTGTATGTGTGTGATTTGGCTAGTTTTGAATATGGGTAAAACTAAAAAGTTGACCTACTCAGTGTTTCAGAATTTTAAACATTCTCTTATATCCTGAATCATATTATTTGGTTCGGTATAGTTTTTTCAGATCTTTTTATAAAAGTTGTTATGGTTAAATATAGATTCCAGAGAACTTCCTATTTAGTTATGTGTAGTCTTTCTGAAAAATAAATAAATCTTAATAAAACGAGAAATTAGGCAGCATGCAAAAAGTGTCATTAAAAATGAAAATAAAGTATGTTTGATTCTTTGATTAATCATGTTAATCATTATCTAGAATTTCTCTAGAAATAACTTGAAATAAAGTATTCATTTGTTTAAGCTAAGCTGTTGTCAACGTATCATATTATCTTAAGACAATACGCATTTTTATTTCAGGAAAACATGCCTTGAGTATGTCAGTTCGAGGGAGACAGGATTTAGAAATTCAAGGTCCTCGGCTTAACAACACAAAAGAAGAGAAAACGTCTATTAAATATGGGCCTGATCGACGTTTAGATCCCATAATTACTGAGGAAATGCCACTCTTAGAGGTATTTTTCTTTTTAAAATTTCATGTATTTAGTAATTTATCTAGGATTAAATGATGTTTTGAGTAAATAAATTTTAGACTTTGAGGTTATTGATGATATATTTTCACTGGTCTTATTCTTAATGCACCAGCCTTCCCATTTTACCTGTGCCTTAGTCTGTTTGATATTATGCTGTTTTCTATGTGTAAATTTTATATTTTTGTGATACTTAATGTTCATGCCACTGTTTCTGACATATGTCAGAATTGATAGTCCCCCAACAGTTTCTGCTAAACTTACTTGCTTAAGCTTATTTGACACTGATTAACTAGTTTCTATGTGGTGTCTTCAGTATAATGCTACATCTAGCTGATATTTACTCTCATTGGTGTCTTTTGAACTTCCACGTGAATTTTTTGATTTTTTTTTCATACCCACTTTTAAAACTTCTGATGTCCACAAATTTTATCTGCTACCTTAAGAATGGAACCATAGGGTGTCGGTGCATGGTGGTGCACGCCTATAATCCCAACTACTTGGGAGACTAAGGCTAGGAATCACTTGATTCTGCAGGTTCGAAACTGGTCTGGGCAACATAGCAAGACCTACACCCAAAAGAAATAGCCAGGTATGATGGCACACGCCTGTAATCCCAACTACCTGGCAGGCTGAAGCTAGGGATCTCTTGAGTCCATAGGTTTGGGACTACCCTGGGCAACATAGCGAGACTTAGTCTCTTAAGAAACAAACAAAAAACAAAAAAGAAATGGGACCATAGCTTCCACTAAAATTTAGAATAAGAAACAGAATTTACCACTAGATTTTTCATAAATCTTACACATGCCAGTCTAACTTTAATAAATAAATAACTTTAATAGAAGTTTCCTCTTTTACAAAAATAGGAAAGACTTACTAGTATAGTTTTGGCATTTACCTAAAGATCTTTGAATGTAAGTCACTTCCCATATGATTTCATTATAGTTAGTACATGTTTCTACTTCAAAGATACGCTTCCACTGTCCCCTAACTGAGATCCTTTGGCCTGATGTGTTAATTTTAAATAAGTCTGTTTTAGAATTTGTGTGTACATATGCATCTCTAAAGTCTGTGTAGTATTTTTGTGGCAACACCTAGTAATCATATTACTAGAGTGAACCATATATATGTCACACTAAATGGGAAAGGTTGTAAAATTGTCTCTACCAGTCAAGACAACTTTTGCTCCCATATAAGTAGTTAAAAGCTGGAGGGAGTTTGGAACTTTCTGGATTTTAAAATTTTATGTACATGAATTTTGAATATTTATTTTCTTCCCTTTTAAGACTTACAGTGTATCTTTTCATATTAATGATGTATGTATAAGGAACGAGTTGAGCTGTTTTTTCAAATTGATGGTACTTTTTGACTAACAATTTCTTAATTCATATGACCATATCAGATTACCTATGACTTTTCTTTTACACAATATACAGTTGTGAAAATTTTGCTAATAATAAGCCTTACGTTATTGACATTTTTAACTTTGATAACTGAAATTTGCTACATAGTAACATTGTACTCTGTCTCATCCTGTTTCTTAAGATGGGGTTAATTGCCACAAACTTAGGGAGATACCAAAGAAAATTGCTTGTAAACTTTTAGTAAATAAGGCATCTTAAAGTGCATCATCATTATAGCTTCAGAATTTTTAACAGACAATATAATAATATTTTTTCCCTTCAATGCAGGTGTTCTTTATACATTTTCCTACAGGGCTCCTCTGTGGAGAAATCCGAAAAGCATATGTAGAATTTGTCAATGTCAGCAAATGTCCTCTTACTGGATTGAAGGTTGTTTCTAAACGTCCAGAGTTCTTTACTTTTGGTGGTAACACAGCTGTTCTAACACCACTAAGTCCCTCAACTTCTGAGAACTGTAGTGCTTACAAGACTGTTGTGACAGATTCTACCTCTGTGTGTACAGCACTCACATCATCAGCTTCTTCTGTAGACTTTGGCATTGGCATAGGAAGTCAGCCAGAGGTGATTGCAGTTCCCCTTCCTGACACTGTTCTTCTACCTGGAGCTTCAGTCCAGCTACCAATGTGGTTACGTGGGCCAGATGAAGAAGGTGTTCATGAAATTAACTTTTTGTTTTACTATGAAAGTGTTAAAAAGCAGCCTAAAATACGGTGAGTTTTTATTTAAATTATATTTTTTAATATAGTTGCACAAATTCAAATAAAGTTATATTAAATCATATTATTGTTTATAAAAATTACCCTGTTTCAAATTATGCATAATGTTTACGTCTGAGATTGTCCCTAGTATCTTCCCTGCACCCTGAGAATGTATGGAAAAATGTAGGTATTTATAGAACAGATAATAGATGGCGGTATAATGGGAATACTGAAGAAATCAAACTTTTTTTTTTACTAGAAAACATGAAAAAGTTGGTACTTTATTTTGTTACTTTGTTTTTTTTAATTTTTTTTTATTTATATATAAATTTCACAACATTGTAATCTCAAGAATTTGCCCCCTCCTCTCCCTTTCCCTCCTGCTCAAAATTGTGCGTTTCAGTTTGGTACTTAGTTTGTTTTGACTTTTCCTCAAGGCTTTTGTTTATTTTTTTCACTCTATCCCATATATTAGTGAAACCATTTGATTTCTTTTTCTTTATGGCTTGTTTCTGCTAATATGATTTGAAGAAATCAAACTTAACAGGCTCACACAAAGATCTGTTGCCTGTATATTACATAAAATATTTTGTCATCAGTCTGTTAAAATTAAGAATATTTTAGTAAATGGTATATTTATAATACTGTGTAAGATAGACTAAGAAAATGATAGCGTATTGTAAGGATAGTTATATTTTAGATATTTCAAACATGTTAATTTTCCTTAAGAATATTCGTAGTGAGAGCCTACTTGGGCGTAGGCAATCAGGAACAGTTTTGTGGAATGAAGTAGTTATTAAATGTGCTTTCAGGGGAAATAAAGATCTCAGAATTTGGATATCAATGAGGATAGGCAAGAGAGTAGTGGTTATTACAGAGAGTGATTATGTATAAATGAAGATTTACAAGCTAAAAAGCATAAATAATATAATAGTTTGATCACAGTGTAAAATATGTGTGAATAAAGTTTTTAGGGAATAACCCTCAAAAAAGTGAAGCTCTATTTTTTTTTTTTTTTTTTAAGAGACTAGATCTCGCTGTGTTGCCCAGGGTTGTCTTGAAACCACAGAATCAAGTGATCCCTAGCCTCAGCCTCCTGGGTAACTGGGATTACAGGTGCCCTCCAGATGCCCCCCTGAATGTGAAGCTCTGTTGTGGTGGGGTTTGAGTGTCCTTGAATACACCCTGTCCTTACTGTATGAATATTACTTTCCTGTGCTTTTGCAAATGAGATTGATGAGCAGGCAAAAAGTTGAGAAAAAGACACATTCATAGTTCCCTTCCAAATTAAAAAGACTTGAATTTAAGCTATCCAGATAGGTGATTTTACTTTACTATTCTTTGTTTTTTTTTTGTTTTTTTTTTTTTTTTTTTTTTTTTTTTTTTTTTTTTTTTTTTTTTTTTTTTTTTTTTTTTTTAGATTGACCAGGTTTTAATAGATGTATTTGGAACTAGAGAATCATAATACAGAGAAGAGAACACAGGGAGAGGGAGTCTTAGATTAAATATTCAATTTTTTACTTCAGTCACAGAATATTAAGACATACTGCAGTTATTTGTACCAGCCGATCTTTGAATGTGCGAGCTACTGTTTGCAGAAGTAATTCTCTTGAGGAAGATGAGGGCAGAGGCGGCAATATGCTAGTCTTTGTGGATGTGGAAAATACCAATACTGTAAGTTTGACTTAATACTAGCTTTTGTGAATTGTATTTGAATTGTTCCCTTTCTTTAAAATCATTCACAAGATCGCATAATTTTGGAATGGTCATGTAGACTCAAGTGTCAGAATATTTTAAATCAGTAGCTTTGTAATTTTAGTCTTCAGTTTCTTTCCATGTAAAAGGATCTGATGGCATTAATATGGTAAATATTTATTTGGTATATAGCCCACTATGCCAGTAATTCAATCTAGAAGAGATCTCATAAAGTGCCTCTATTGAGGATCCAAGGATATAATTTTATTTATAAAGTCTGTTAGGGATTTCATATTCAATATTAACTTTGTAACCATTCACTTAATGTATTTCCTTTATATGAAGATTTTGTAATCATTCACTTAATGTATTTCCTTTATATGAAGATTTCAAACAATTAGCCATTCCTGTTGTGTATGCTAAGTATAAAATGAATATTCTTGAGGAACAGAATGTGATCTATGGTCAAAATAGGGTTACCATATTGATTCAGTTAGACATATTCTACATTCATATATAACTTAATTTCATAAATTTTTAAGACTACTTTTTAGTAGAGACAACTTAAGGGTTGACATTAATGTTTTGATCATCTTAAAGTCAGTATTTGTAAAAATAAGAAAGTTTCAGTAATTTCAAATCAGTGCATTGGAGAATTAAAAAGTTATGTAAAATTAAAATGATTTCATATCTATTGGTTGTATATTAGGATTCTGTATAGTGAAGGGTTTTGACTTATAGGAAATGTTTCCAAAGAGCAGGAAATATTCCAAAGAGCAGGAAAAAATTCGAAGAAGTACTACAGCTTTGATTAAAAATCGACAATTTTTCATCTAACTACTGCTAGTAACTCATTATGATAGAATATATTAACTGAGCACATTTTGTTATTTTAAAATTTGTCAGTAGTAGTGTGTTATATAGTTAAACATATTTCTTGGATAAAACATTGATGTCTCTGTTTTAAGTATCTTTAGTGATTTAAAAAAACAGGTTTTCTGCATTATGTATCATTAATTCATTTGCAAATAAAATTTCTTTTTAATATTCCCTAGAAATGTATAAATATTGTTTTAATTAGATTATTCTCATTTAGTACTCTAAAGTCATGATTGGCTCTTTGCTTCTTTTTGATAGAGTGAAGCAGGTGTTAAGGAATTCCATATAGTACAAGTATCAAGTAGTAGCAAACACTGGAAGTTACAGAAATCTGTAAATCTCTCAGAAAACAAAGGTTTGTGCCATTTTTCCCTCTTCACAATAAATTCAGACATCTTCATTGCTTTATTATTTCCCAGATAATTTCATTTTATCATAAAATTACTGGTGCCTTTCTTGTAATTTACTTTTTTAAGCATTCCACTATACTTTTATTAGTTTTTTCCCACTGGTAAAATAGGTGCCCTGAGTACATAATCACTGTCAAAACTCAAACAGAACAGCAATATGTAGACTAGAAATGGGAATTCCTTTTTATTCCCTTTGTCATTCACTGATACACTGTATGTTTCTATCATAAATACCATTTAAACAAAAGAATATGTACTAGTTGTGATACATATCAGATTGTTTTTCATAATGTTTTTATCAGTTTATCCTGCTACTAATGTGAGAGCACATAGTACTTGTAGGTGTAAAGTGAAGTTGGCAAAATGGTCTTAACTTGAATTGGAAAAGAATTGTACAACATATTCAAAATATGTAAAAATATTTAAACTTTCTTAAGCCTTACAGTAATAGTTATTTTGGAATTTATAATTAAATTTGGAAAAATTCTTATATTCAGGCAATTTGTTGCAAAATTATGGTAGGGAAAATTTCAGTGTAGTTTTAAAGTAAATAAGATTTTGTATTCATTAAAATGTTAGTATTTAAGAAGTGTCTGCAGTAGCGGGAAAATGCATCATAGCAAACTATGTGCATATAGCAATACTGCTGTAATCAGAGGAGTGAAAATGATAAATGATTGAGTGGTGGGATTGTGGACTCTCTGACCCCCCAAGTTCTGAACTCCCAAACTGCATTTGTCTGTAATGGTACATGTGCATATAGTTCACAAAAATTGGGGTCTATCCTTTTTAAATGCTTAGTGTGATTCACTTCACTGAGAGGAAAGTAAAGACATTTTTCATGATACATTATAGTTATGAATCATTTCCCAATTTGATTAAGGAATTCTTAGTAATGAATTAGGTCTTACTGCATTATAACCTGAGAAAGATCTTTGAAATTTTCTCTTTTGACCCTAGATGCCAAACTTGCCAGTAGGGAGAAAGGAAAGTTTTGCTTCAGGGCAATACGATGTAAGGAAAAAGAAGGTAAATTCACTTTACTTTCATACTTTAATGATTAATATTTCATGCCAGTGATATGATTAGTTTGTTTCCCCTGTTTTTTAGTTGCTACACAGTCCTCAGAAAAATACACCTTTGCAGATATCATCTTTGGAAATGAACAGGTATGCAAATCACACTATAGAGATTGATCTTAAAAGTAATTTTTCTGGAACCTCTGATTATTTTGGCAAAACTGTTTCTTTGGTAATTCTCAAGTGATTTGGTGGATGAACATATTAACTTTGTTGGGTTTTACAACTTGGCTGTAAGTTGAGAACCGAAAATGTTTATATGGGTTATTGTTATTTAAGTTAGTTTGTTTTTCCTTTGGGAGTATTACATGAGATAAGTATAGTTCCTGGGGTTAAAAAGAGAGACAGAATTATATGAGGAAATTTGATTATTAGAGGAAGTGGTCACAATGTAGCCAGGGGGGTTTGGTTTATCATATGACTTTTAGACCTAAATAATAAACTCTTTTGTGATTTGAAACATAATATTATGTAAGGCAGTGATACTCTAAAATATCTCCGATACACTCAAAAATAACTCACCTATAGTGGTGGTTTTAAAACTGTCCCCAAAAAGTACATTTTGTTAAAATATACATTCTGATTTGCAGGATTGGGTATGACCTGATTGCTAGATTGCTAGATTCCTTGGTGATGTTGAGGTCATCAGTCTGCAAACCCTATTTTTAACCTAGAGAATTTTGTTTAATTGAAAGCTTGGTCTCCCCATCTTGAAAGCTCTGATACATTATGTAATGGGTGGAGTTTAGAAATACACTTTTTATATAGCTTCACAGATGTGAAGAGGTGGTTTTGAAACAGGGTGAAAAGTGGACTTTCTGACTTTACTTGTTTACCCCTATCTGCCTGCTTTTCTCTACAAAGCAGGCTACAAGCAGTTCCTTTGCAATTACCTTTAACCTTAACTGGATACACTTTTCTGCCTGCTTCTCTCTACAAAGCAGGCTACACACTCTTCATTAGCATTTTCACTGATCACCTTTACCATTGATATACAAAAGTCAGCCAGCTGCTCTCTGCTTTCAGCTCCAAAAACTGCAGAAAAAAAAAAACTTTAAAACACAGTTTAAACTTTCCACTCGTG
>PVHY01011239.1:0-48747 GCA_004024945.1 Uropsilus gracilis | reverse complement strand
TAAGGCTCCAGGATTTGAAAACCAATTCTAGCATTTACTCGCTGTTTTTGCTTTGATCAAGTTACCCCTCTTGGAATCAATGCTGGAGGAGCAATGCTAAGATTATCATTTAAATAAGTCTAGTGGAGGTAGCAATCAGGTAAATGCAAATCAAAACCACAATGAGATACCATCTTACACCAGTAAGAATGGCCCACGTCCAAAAAATGGGCAACAACAAGTGCTGGCATGGATGCGGAGAGAAAGGAACACTCTTACACTGCTGGTGGGAATGTAAACTGGATCATCCACTATGGAAAGCTGTGTGGAGGACCCTCAAATAAATTAATGAAAATGAAGCTGTCATTTGACCCAGCAATTGCTCTCTTGGGAATCTGTCCAACGGAGACCTCAATGCTTGTACAAAGGGACAACTGTGCTCGGATGTTTACTGCAGAACTACTTATAACTGCAAAGACATGGAAGCAACCTAAATGTTCCAAAACAGATGACTGAGTGAAAAAAGATGTGGTGTATATATACACAATGAAATATTACTCATCAATTGAAATTGACAAATTGGATGATTTTATGATAACATGGATGTACTTAGAAGAAATATTAGCAGAAACAAGTCAAAAAGAAAAAGACAGAAACCAAATGTTTTCACTATTATATGGGACATAGGAAAAATAAACAAAAAGCCATGAGGAAAAGTCAAAACAAGCTAACAACCAAATTGAAGTGCATAACTCTGAGGGGTTGGGGGAGCGGGAGAAGGGAAGAGGGTGAATGGTCATGGAGGGTGGGGGGGGTGAATTCTGGGGATTGCAAAGGTGCAAAATTGATATATAAATAAAGTATTAAAAATAAATAAATAAACCATTCTAGTGAGGGGAATATTAAGTAAAATAAGCACCCAATAAAATGTAAGATGAAATTCTAATTTTTTGTATTTACATAGATCTGAAAAAAAAAAAGAAAATTACAATTTGGAAAACGCATACCCATAACTTGGAAAGGTTAGTTCTCTATATCTTTAAAATGCAAGCATAATCATACCAGTAGATTACAATTTACATGCAACCTAATCTTTACTTCTAAAATTAACATAACCCAAGAGTGGATCATTAAGAAGGACAATGAGTTTTAGCTTTTAGCTTGACCCATCTTTCTGGGAAGAGAAATCTCTGTGGTTGGTCCCATGCACATCCATGGCCTATGGTGTGTTACTTACCATCTCTCCTTAATTCACAGCTACAGATGATTTCTTCATCTAAGAGTCTGCAAGATATTTTTTTTCTGTCAAACTCTTTGAGGGCATTGGGCTGACAGTTCTGGGTCGGACTGAGTTTAATCTTTTCCTTTCAAATCAAATTATGGGGAAAATGCCAGGGAAATGGCTCCCTAACAGCTGGCATTGTTCAAAAATCACAGAGCTTGGTGAATTTGTAAGATAAGTGTCTAAATTGTGGGGAAAGGCAGACAGCTTCCCTTCTTGGGCTGATATCTGAGGAACTAATGACTAAATGACTCCATTTTGCTCTCCACACAATGGCCAGTCCTGAAAGACTTGAGAGGCTCTTGGGGGTTTAGTGGCCTCTCCAAAAATCAGACTACCTAAAAGCTGGTTTAGGGTCTTCCCCACTGCTTTTGTTCCCATTTTAGTAATCTTACAACTTGTAAAAGTAGTGAGGAGAGAAGAGGGAAGATTCTTGCTTTGAGTATCCCCCCCCCCCACCATCAAGACTAGGG
Organism: Uropsilus gracilis; assembly: GCA_004024945.1. Taxonomy (NCBI): domain Eukaryota; kingdom Metazoa; phylum Chordata; class Mammalia; order Eulipotyphla; family Talpidae; genus Uropsilus; species Uropsilus gracilis. The sequence goes on along the minus strand of PVHY01011239.1, from coordinate 47,013 downwards.
AAAAGTGGTTAAGAAAAAAGAAAACATTCATAGGATAAATGTGAAAAAGAGAGAAACAACTTTTAAAGTATTATTGGAGAGGCACCACATTCACATTAAATACTAAAATATTAAAATTGATTGAGGTTGTGAGATAAGTGAATTACTCAGTCTCCCATGCATTAAAATTAATTTTTCATCTCTTTCTCCAGGCCACTTCCCACTGGCTTTTGTTGAGCCCTCTTAATACTTTATTTGCTGAAGGGAAAAGGTTTCTTTTTGACATACTGACATTCCTAGGATTGGTTGACTATCTCATTGCCAACTCTATGAGCAGATTACATCAATCCAAGTCCAACAATAAGAAAATCAAAGATTTGCTGAATTTCCTAAATTTAGCACTTTTTTCTTACCTCCCTATATACTTTTATTCATGAAGCCACTCCTTTGAATTTTATATTCCCAAATTTACAATCCTTCCTCAACTCTCCCTGTCATAAGCATGTTAGTAATTTATCTAGAGACAGAGACAAAGAAAATAAGTTGAAGACACCACATTTGAACTATCAAACCCAGATTTCACTTCTCATCATTTGGGTCTCTGGTAAGAAGATTTACATCTTTGGATATTTTAATTCTGCCAAGGCACAATGGTCCCTGAATTCTAGAGCTGTGGGGGTGATATGGGAGACTGTAGGAAACAAAGGAGGCAAGAGGCCTTTGAATCACCGCAGACAGGATTTGGAGGCTTGCTAGGAGTTTAAATACAAAATCCTCCAAGTTTTCAGCCTTATACTCATTTGTTGAATCTAGACTCTGGACTATAAGAAAAGTTTATAGTTGTAAGATTTGAGGGAAGTTCAGAAACACTTAATGTCTCTTCAGAAGGAATCAGGATTCCAAATTATCCATCACTCTCCTATGTGTATCTTTTTCACAGTCATGCCAGTAGAAAAATACTTCTGTGTAGTGATAGAATCACACCGTGTAGAAAGCCTAGAAAGTCTACAAACTCTGATATCTGCTTTCCAAAACAAACAGGAGAAGAGAACCTACAAACAAATAGAAAAGATCTGACTTGCTCTAGTCAATAAAGAGTTAACACTGAGTCCTCACCAGAACCCTATTTCCCAGGTACCCAATTCTTGATTTTTGCATACATCATTTTTAGTGCAACTGGTGGTGGACTTACCTTTAAGTTTTTTTCTTCCTTTTCTCATACCACTCAAGATTAGGGACCAAGACTGAAGTTACATTATTTCAGGTTACTTGAGTCCAGAGGAAATAGTACAAAGATATCATCTGGTTATAACATTATAGTACTAGATCCAGTATTCAGACTAAAACTTCAATGCATATACCACAGTGTATAAGCCCAGTCACTACTCTTGTATATAGAAAACTATCAATATGTTAGTTCATCTATTCCTGTGATGCTCTTAAGAGTAAAGTCAGAAGGCATCAATCCCACTCAACCTATAAGAAAATATTGATCTGCTCCATTATTTATATAAAGGCATTCTAGTGGCCAATCCTGAGGACCAGAACTATGGTTCTATATTCTATTATCTCTAAAATAGGAAATATATTGGAACACTTCTTTAGTGAAGGATGTCAATGAAATGAAAGAATCCCAAAACAAGTTCGAAGGGAATGCCATCTTATCTGGAAATAATAATGGTTACAGGAATCAAGAGAAATTCCTAAATAAGCTTGAAATACTGTACTAAATAGAGTTAAATGCATTTTTGTGCTGCAGAACTTTTCAAAAGCTTTAATGTTTTCTTGAGTAGTGTAAGTATTTACAAAGGGACATGCTAGTCTTGCTACAAACCTATGTGCTCCTGGAAATCAACAATTCAGGAACATTCAAGTGCATACCTAGAATGCATAGAATGAAACACCAACTTTGTGCCTGAGATAACACACTGTTCTCCATGAGAATCATCAGGATACCAGGTAAGAGCAGGAAGTCAGAGAGGATTAGTCTTCTCAAACACCAATTATTTTTGTAGACCAACATTATAGAGCTCCACCATTCTCAAATCTTCGAGCATCTACCCATTGGAAATGCATTAAAATCACAATATATAATTTTTCCTTACAGCAACCTGTCTCTTCAAGTCTAAATCTCTTAACCTGCTCATAACCCAGCTGAAATCTACTTTTTTCAATTTAACTGCAATTACGTTTGTATCATGTTTGTGCACTGTCTGTTTCCAGAATGACCCTAGCTCTTTGAAGATCTTGTCTTTGCTTGCACTATTCTTCTTCTTTATAATGAATTGTTTTCTCCTTTTTCTCTGTGTAAAACAATCCTCACTGAGGTAATTTACATTCACTCTCTTCCCTAAGTCATCAGACTCCCCAGTTCAAAAATGAGGGGTTTTTACCTTATAAATTTCACAGTATCATTTACTTTTCACTCAATTTGGCTACTAAGTTTTTCACAGATTTGTGGTTCATCCGCCCAATTAGTTTATAAACCTTCACTAATCTTTGTCTCTCTATCAACATGGAGCCTGAAATCTTGCATACAAAACATTCCATGTAAATAATTGACAAGTCCATTCTATCAGTAGGTTGAGATAAGATTAGAGGGGACCTACAAAGCCACATAGAGGTCTTTGGACTTAATCTGAGAGATGCTTGGAGAAATTCTGTATTTCTTCCTAAAGGGAAGGTACATGAAACAAAGTACTAGACCGGGTGCCACAAGCAGTGGAGCTTGGTGGTTCTGGTAAGCATTCTGAACCATTTCCTAGGTCTGAATTCCAATGTATACTTACAGTACACATGAAACTTATTAGATCCCTCTGGCTCTTGTTTTCTTCATCTGTAAAACTTGAATGGTATGACTCCAAGGATCACTCTGTAGTCTTGACAGGTGATACACAAGAACCTCTTAGGGAGTGCCTGGCACTTGATGAACCCCTAGGTAACATTAGCTTCAATATAATTAAGCACAAAAACATGAGAGAAGAACATTGTTCTGGGCATCAAGTGGCCTGAGCACCACTGCAGTTTGGAAAAAAAAAAGTAATAATGAGGTTAAGTATTGCTGAGAGAGGTACCAGGTTGCACTCAAGTAAAAAGAATATGTATTTGGTGAATTCACCATTCACCTAAGCTTACAGACTTGAAATCAGACTGGTAGCATAACAAATGCATTAATCAAGCTTACAGAGACAATCTATAAAACACAGAAGCCCAATTCATTAATTTACAATGAGAAATACAACTATTAAGTAGATGGGATGTCAGCGTTTATGGATAAGCATGTTCTCTCTCTTGTGAACAAGTGTATAGAGGAAGTCGAATTATAGTCCAAGGACTTCTTGATGAAAGAGAAATAGAGCACAGAGTGAAAAGGGGTGACCTCAATCTCATAATGAAGTCCATATCCAGATATATCACACTCTGCTACAGGCATATGCCTACCACTCGAGACATGCCAAAACATACTCCCCACTGTATTCTTCCAGAGACAAAGAATATTCCATTTATTTGGCTTCTGATAACTCCTCTCCAGATGCTATATGAACCATTACCACCTTGACACAATGCAATCATTTTGGATGAAGAGTAATCAAAATTTACCCAAAGTTTTGCTGAATGCAAGGGTTGAATTTTTGATATGTGTATATTACTTATTAGGGCAATTTTATATTTTTTTCTTCCTTTTTAAACTCGTCCAGTAGCCCCTGGTATCACTACAGAAGTCAATGGAAGGAATTTATGTATCCCTTCCACCTTGAATCTTCCTAAATGTATCCATAAATGGCATATCAGATAGCTGGCAGTTATAATAAATCACCCCAAACTGTAATGATTCCATGCTTATTTTGAGCACGCCCCCCCCCCCTTATTTTTTGTAACTTAGTACAACAGAGTTCATTTCTCTCCATATGGTACTGGCTACATTTGTGCACAGGACTAGGTTCAAATGATAGAAAAGACCAGGACAGTCAGGACTACTTCACATATCACCATCCCTATTCCGTTAGACTAAATCAAGTGTTAAGTTAGGGAAAACAGACTCCACCTCTTAATGGAAAAAGTTGCCAAAAAAAAAAAATCTATAGCCAGATTTCCTAAAATCTACCATGAAGAGAAATAATGAGGATTGAAACAAAGGAATGCACAAGTGAGATCATACCTGTTGAATACTCAGTTGAGTCAGCAGCTCTGTATGTCCAAGTCTAGGAAACTGACTATGAGGGCTACAGTGCAAGGGGCTCCCACCCAAAAAGTTTGGACCAGACGGTATACATTATCCCACCTGACACTCAAACTCCAAATTCCTAAGAACATAATCAGCAAGAGAGGTGAAAAACCCAAATGGAGGCTGACATCGAGTGACCCTTCCTAAGGAAACTGACACTGACCACTCCTGCCTAGTGATCGAATTTGATGGGTTTCATCATCTTCCTCTGTGTCCGCTCCAGTTCTATCGATCGCATCGCCTTCAATATCTCTTTTGTGGTTAAAGGCTGCTCTCGAGACTGCCCTCTCTGAGTTGCCTAGTTTTGTCAATTCCAATTCAGTCAGACATCCTTTTACCCTTTCCTAGACAACAAAGCTTTCTGGTCGATGGTGAAGGAAAAAAAAAAGAAAAAGAAGGGAAAGAAAACTCATAGAAGACTTAGAAGGTTCAGAAAGTCTGAATAAACCCTTCTTTCCTTAGAACCCATTCTCCCCCGCCTCAGTTAAGAAAAGCAATTCTCCTTCTCTGCCGATAGCATGTATGTATTTATTGTCTCTCCCAGCTTTTTACCTCTGCCTTGGGATCTCAGGCAGAAGCCTCCTTGTTATTTTCCCCTTTCCTTTTCCTTTCTGAAAATTAAAAATACTTTACTGAACACAACGACAGCCTGTACATTTTAACCCTGTACATGGCTTTGACCTTATTTTCTAGATAGAGAAGAAATATCTTTTGAGAATTCTCATTAGACCTAAATTATGGAACAAGAAGGACCTTCTGCTTTGTGCTTCAAATACAACTTTCTTTCTTTAAGATATTGCAAAAAGAACTCCTCAAAACAAGGGAGTGAAATGAATGCCCTGGAAGAATGTTATGGTTACCACATGTCCCTCAATACACTGTGTCTATAACTTCCTGATGGAAGTGAATCAGATTTTCCAAAATCAATACCAGACAGAGGTCCCCAAACTATACGGTAAATCCAATCACCTTACTATAAGAATAAAAATTTTTAAATAAGATCTTGTCCCTGCCCACTTGCCCAGCTTCAACCTCCTCCCTCTCCCTTACTCCCTCCCAGCTCTCTTCTCAAAGCCACACTGAACCACCAACCAATGCTGCATTTCCCACTTTATGAAACAGCAGCTCTGCCTGGAATTTCCATTATTTTGCTTGGAAAATCACCTTTCATATTTCAGTCTTACACTTTTCTTGTAAACTATTCTTGATATGCTCAAATAGTTGTTTTTCCCTCATTTGTAACATTACTATATGTATTTTACTTCCACTAACCTCAGTGCATTAAAGATATTATTCTTATCTATATATCTATATATTCTCTTCTAGGAGAGATTGCAGCATCCTCTCTAGCCTGCTTCAGTTTCAGAACTTCTGCTTTTCTAAGGTGCTGATATTTGTATAGTCTACCTTTATTTTGTATCTCCTCTCTGCCAGCTCATTCCATTTGCTTCCTCTTCATCTTCCAATCTTCCAATCTCCCTACTAGCTACTTTCTGCTATAAACCTGATTCTGTCTCCTTTAGGTTAAAAAGGCTGCCCTCAATCAAAAACTAAAAACTTTTCAAACACATCTTGATCTCCATTGTACTGACATCATTCTCTACCTGGGTACCTAATTCCTTAGGAAAACTAGTTTGCATCCACTCTCCAACTGCATCACCTGTTAGACATTCCTTAATCTCCACAGTCTGGTCATTTTAACTTCACTACTTTGCTTTTACTTTTCTTCATAAAAATCATGAACCTTTTTCTTTGCAGTAGACATACACAGATATGTATATGTACACACATATGCAGGGGTGCTTATATAATAAAAGGTTTTAAGCAAGTCTTAGCATCAGTTACAACCCTTCCTTGAACTCTTGATCCTTCATTCTTCAGGACCTGATTCTCTCCTTCGGGCTGAGAGGTCATACAGTGAGGAGTGTAGATGACACTAAGTCACTCAGGGTTAAATGGTATTCTCGCTTTTGTCCTGAGTCTACTAACAGCATTTGACTGGGAAGTGATTCTCTGGTTAACCTACATACTTCTGTTCCTATCTGTAGGCTCCATACTCACAAAGAGTGTTGTGCTCTTTTTATTACAATGATACAGTTTAATTAAATAATATGTAAATTAAGAAGATATAATACAAAAGAAATAAAATTATTCCTTTCTTGGAAAGTAAATTGAAAAAGTTACATGAAGGCAATTTTCAAGAAACAAAGCAAAACAAACCCTGATGAATTGGAGTGAAATGTGAGTGGGGCACTTCTCATATAACTCTTGTGATACTGGACTTGGTTTGCTCCCTAAATAGCCTTACATGGTTTATATGCTTCCCTGTAAGGAAGCCCCTCCTCTGGGTGCTGGGTTTCAAGAACTATACTTTGGCCTGCTTTGGCAATACTTCATGGTCCCTGCACCCTTGACCTGAAACCTCACCAATATGTTCAGGATTTTCACACAATGTTCTGTGTATACTCCTGCCCTGATGGCCCCTTGAAAGTCTCCTCTTAACATAGAAGTTTCTACTGGCAGATGTGTCTACATGAAATGTCTCAAAAAGCCACTATTACCTATTGAAATATCATCACTGCCTGGAATTTCTTATAAATGAATTATTTGGGGGGGGGTTGTTTGTGTTGTTGTTTTCGTAGGCTGAGCCTTCTGCATATTATCTCTGACCCAATGATGGGATGGGATCAGTATATTCCTTTGAATGACAGGTGGAGGACTGTCAGCCCAACTGTTTATTAGCTAGGTTGATACCCTGCCCTGCCCCATCTTCTCTTCATTCTCCATATTCCTTACTACTAAAGGTGCCCTGTGAGTCTTGCTTTGTTAACTCGTGTTGTGGTAATTAGCAGCTGTTAAATTATTTATAATGAATTGATACCATTTAATAAGCTGCAACGGTAATACATGGGACAGCCATCAGAGTAGTAGGAGGAAAGTGAAAGCAGGAGATAGCTACAGCTTGAGATTAGAGAGAAAGTGTGAGAGATGTCCTGCTCAGGATCAGCTCCTGGTGATCTCGAGGACCAAAAGGTGAAGAAGAGTAGAGTCTGCAATAGATGGTGGCTATAAAATATAACGTCCAGAACCATTAAAATCAACCATCCCTAAAACTCTGGGGTATGTGAGTGTTAACATTCCCCATTAATAAGGAGACAAAATAAAAGAAAAACGGATGAACATATGGAAAAATCAGCAGGGAAAAACAAAGTGATTTTTTCCTCACAAGGAGCTGAAAAATTAATAGTAGGAGGTGGGTGCATTGCTAATGAACAAAAGAGCAAAAGAACCTGAAGGAAAGTGTCAGCAAGGTCAGTGATAGGAGATAAAGGGACTTTATAATCACTGCAGACCCTCATGGACATTAAAGTCAGGAATAAAGAGTTTAGGAACCATACAGAGTGCAATTATGTGTGATACTAATGGAAAAAGAAAAAGCAATCTTTTGGGGGTGATTCACACAGTGAGTAATTGACTCTGGGTTTGGGTTGTAATTGCAGCAATGGCACCTCTGGACAAAATGATGAGGCTTTAGGGGCTGCAATCTGCAGGTCTTGGATCTAATGGCTTTCTGGGTGATCCAGTGGACCTTTAAAAGGTAGAGGCCTTGCCCTGTTCTTATCTGTTCTTTCTGAGTCCCAAAGCTGAAAACTGGATTCCTTGATACACTGCCCCACAATGTCAGGCCAAGACAAGTATGGGCAGAGACAAATCCTGCATACCAGGGACTGAAGCAGTAGTCTCTGTCGATGATGGGGTGGTATTCACAGCAGCTCAGGAATTTGTAGACTCATACAGTCTCACAGCCTCAAAATGGCTGCCTTCATTGCTACCCTCTAAAAGCACAATTTCCACACTTAGTATTTGGTTCACTCTGTTCTCCTAGCTACAATGCACTCCCTCCTTCCAACATCTCCCTTTCAAGGTTAAGCACAACTGCCAACCCTTCAGTCAGCTTTACCAGCTACTCCAACTCACACAGCCCCTCTCTTCCCTGGTTTCCTACAGTCCTTGGGGGCTAGTAAACAACAGCCCTGTCATTGATTACAGTTTGAGTCTTATCACCCTAAAAGATCATATAAGCTTCTTAAAAGCCAAAGCCATATGCTCAACAAAATCCACCACAGACCAGAGGCATTAATGGCACAGTGAATACATATTGATCAATTGATTATTTAACTCACTTAACACTTTCACATTACTTGGCTTAGGTATTTGATGGTCAGGAAAAATTCAGTGGAAGTTAAACTGAGTTAATTCTAATTAATGAAGAGGAGGAATGAGACAAATGGTTCCTCTGGAGCAATAAAAATAAGTTCAAAAAATAAAGTGACCAATCACAAAAAAGAAAATATTTAACTTTACTAGTAACAAAGAAAAAACTTAGAATAACAATGAAATAATCATTTTTACACATCAATTTTGAAAACAGAAAAAGATAACATGAATGTGGGGAAATAGGCATTTACACTTTGGTGAAATGTAAGTAGAGTCTTTTTGGAACTTAATTCTAAGACTTTTTTTTTTTTTTCAAAATTTGCAATTCTGTTTTTATGAACCTGTCCTACAGAGAAATACATACTTGGTCCAAAATTGTAAGTACCAAAATGCTTTTGCCATAGGGAAAAATTGAAAGCAAGTTAAATGCCCATCAGTAACATATTGCGTAAATAAATCCTGAGATGTCCAGATTATAGGACACTGTGGAGCTAAAAAGCATGAAGGCAACTGGAAAAGAAAGATCATCAAGGTACTAGGATAAACAATATATTAAGCAACTCAGAGAAATTGCATATATATATATAGATGATACTATTAAAGTTGAGAATTTGTAGGAATGTATGCATATATATGAATATATGTCTGAATCTGCATGTGTAAATACATAGAGAGTTGGAAGGACACACAACAGAGTGACCATCGCAGTTAGCACCCCACAGAGGAATGAAATTAGCTAGGAAGGAGCAATGAAGAAGCAGCCTATATGTATCCACACAAAATGTATGACTGAACACAAAAGAAGAAAGGTGTTTTCCACATGCAATCTGTCAAGGACAGTTTGCTCAAATGTGCTATAATTCTCCAGTCAGTCATCTTCACAGTACCATGTTGGGGCCTTAGGAAGCCTTCATTTGTGCTGCCCAGGGGTAACCCTGCCTCCCAGCCCTTAAAAAAGCTACTTCCTGCTTTCCACATATTGTCTTCTTTCAGAGCCTTTTGTGCTGCCTTGATCTACATTGATCTTGCTCTCCTCAGAACTCCTAGGGCATATGTCTGTATCAATCAATTGACAATTAATTATGAATGATTTTGTGACTTTGGAGGGGTAACTTTTAAATGAGCTGCTAAGCAATTTCTATATTATAATACATTTTTATTGTCTGACTATCTAGCAAGGAGCAGAAATACAGAAATCTCTTCTTTCCTTTTGCCCCTAATTCTCACACCCCCATCAATCTAGGATTCCTCTACTCAGACAGAGAATGCAAAGTGCTCATTTTGGCGGAGAGACTGGACTGTGGCTTCTTCTCTCTCCCCAAATTCCCCCCAAGGTAACAAAGGCAATGTGGCACTTTAATTAACAGTTAAGACCATCTTCTCTGATGGACCTGATGGCAATAGAAGAATTAAACACCTGCTTGTGACAAAATGAAGATGGGAAATTAGAGAGCCTAAAATCTCATAGACACGCTCATATAGAGTTATATACATAACTGTACAAAAAAATTAACATTGTACCAACAAGAATATCATTTCCAGTCTTAATTAGGGGCATTGTGTCTCTGAGTTCAAAAAGCTGGGAAGATAGCTCTTGTGTGCCAATCAGCTTGAATCCATTACTCAGTTTCCACCCAAAAGAGACCATAGGGTTGCGATCATTCCCAGGACAGAGTAGCCGCTGCTCAGCAAGGCCATTCCCCAAGGCACTTGACTTCTGTGCTATTGAAAGGAAGGAGGAACTGCTAATGATGCTCAGCATCCTTTGGGTTTTCTCTATTTTCCTACTTATGATGCTTTTACTCATCTGTCTTTACCCCTTCAGCCTTCCCCAACTCCTAGAATTTCATAATAGATGCACAATACATTTTTAATGAATTAAATTAACATTTTGGCAACATTACAAAAATGAGAATTCTGCCTCTGGCTAAATGTAAAATAAAAACAGGTTCTGTCTAAAATTTAGGTGGGAGGGGTTAGAGAGAGAAAGAAGTGTATTGGATTTGAATTCGGGAAGTCTGTAATGAAAAAGTTGAAGACAATAGGAAAGAAGCATGTAGAAGAACGTGAAGGGTTATATATTCAAGTTCTGAATTCTGAATTTATTATTCAAAGTGCCAGTAAAGGATTTTAAATAAAGAAATGACTTAACCAAAGCTTTGTTTTAGGATGCTGCCCTGTGGCAGTGCAGATGACAAATTGGATATTTTTGACTTTGCCAAGGTTCACTCAACAGGCAATGGTGATAACCCCTGGATATGAGCCTGCACCAAAGCAAGGGAGGAAGCATAAGTGAGAGGTGATTCTGGAGATGTTGGTTTGAATTGCATGAGCCTGGAGGCCAGAGCAGATGATGTAAGAGACTCCCAGGTTGGTGACTCCGGTGTTGGATAGATGATTCTAATGCACAGAGACATAAAGTTCAGGGGGCTGTTTCAGTGGGGAAGAAGGGAAGTTCTTTGGGACGCAGCAATTTTGAGGTGTTGTGTGGGAACAACCTAGATACATAAGATAAGGCATTGAAAATACAAGCCTGGATTCCATTACATAATCTGTGCTGGGTTTAGAAATACAATAGTCATTAATTAAGAAATAGGATTGAAGTCCAGAGAGTAATGAGGTCAGTCCCTAATAGGTGAGTCAAATAAGGGAAGATGGAGGATGCAACCCCTTAGTACACTCAGTTTTAAAGGTCAGAGGGGTGGTGGGAATGGAGTCCTTTTTGACTTTTCATTTCATCTCCCATATTTAATTTAAATTTAATTAGTGTCCTGAATTTCTTTATATCTGAGATGAGTCACCTCCCCTTTCAAGTGCCCAGGCTACTTCATACCTAGGTACATTTCTCAGTGTCAATTCTTTTTGTTTCTGCCAATACAATACCTGCTCAATTCTTCTCTCTGTCTCCTCTGTTTCTATATTAAGTCTCTGAATATTTATTTCTTTGGAGTTTTTGCATATGGAAGGGGTGAGGCTGGGAAGCTCTAAGGCTGGGTAGGATAAGACAACAAGTCAGTCCTACTGTGAAGATTTTAGTATCAAATAAGAAAGAAGTCAAATCTCCACCCACTTCCTCCCAGTTGTATTTTCAGAATCTACAGTCAATACTTTCTCAACCATACAGTTACTATTATGCCTATACCAGAGGTTCCTCATCCCAAGGAGCCGTAACCTCAAGTATTTCAAGTGTGATTAAGGCTTCTGACATAATGTCAACACATTCTATAGATAAATGAATGCTAATTCATCTGAATCTATAGTAGTAGGGTTAAAAACACAATGAAACTGATGTTCAGATGTTGCCCCATACATCCAGACAGGAATGCAGATCAGGGATAATTCTCCCTCCAAAATCCTCCCTGAGGCAGAACCAGAGCTACAACAAACAAATCAAGTATAATCTCAAACCCACCTGTGCAGACTCCAGTAAAATAACCTGTGAACATTCTTGTCATCCCTGCCTCTCCAGCTGAGAGGGAGGGTAAGTCTTTCTGTTGCACATATATCAGAAGGGAGCATCCAAATGTACCGGAATGAAAACTTCACCCTCAGGTGGGCTGAGGAGGCGGGAAACTGTATCTACAAAGATGGGGTGAGCAATTCTTTGTTCAAGTGAAGGAGAAGGAGCATGTCTAATGAAGAATAGAAATGCTGAAACAGAGAAGTGAAGAAGCAAGTAGAAAAACTGGCTAGAAATCTAAACACACCATGAACACAAAGAAGGAAAACAAGAACAAAATGAGAAAGATAATAAAGTACCTGAAAACCTGATTGAGAAAGTATGTGGAAACTGAGTTTGTTTAGTGGCTAGTGGAAATGTAATATATTTTATGGTAAACAGGTTTGATGAATTTCTTTAAAATAGACTGGGAGGATGAAAAGACATCAAGGTCCTGGTAAGTGACGGGGAAAAAAAATCAAACACTTGGGACTGCAAGAGGCAGAAGAAAGAAGACAGCGTTAGGGTAGAGCCCAGCCTAGAGCCTTAGAGGGCAGCCCAGAGCACTGTGACTGCTCGGTCCTGGTTTGCCCTTCACTGGTTTCTTCATTCCCCTTTAGAACCGCCTGTCAATCATGCCCCTGTGGGAGCCCACGTGTGTGAGAGCCATCCTTCCCAAGGCACTCCTTCCATTATCCTCGCTAAACCTGCCTCCGCCGTAGGGATGCACGCAGATTGCTCACATTAAGAAGCAAATTGATTATGAACTGAGTTTTGTCTACCAACAATTTTTAATATGTAATCTTGTCATGAGTGAACGAAAGTCATTAATAATACAGTAAGCAAAATGTGCTACAGTTAACCTTAAATTATAACTTACAAAGAGCATTCTTGCAGTTTCTTCTTTGATTTATGAGCTCAGTTTATTCTATGCAAATTCATGCACAGTTTCTAATAAGAGGGAGGAGGAAAGATAAAGGAGCTTTGAATATTTTATAAGCTTTTTCCACTTACCTTAATTTAGAATTATGAGGCTGAATATGTAAGTAGAGAATAATTACCTATTACTAGTCTCCCACATAGTTTATCTATTTCAGCTCTGAACATCCTGAGCAATGCAAAGCATAACTGTTTTACTACCTGTACCACTGTGAATATGATAATTAGGCCTCCTTCAGTGTTACTTGTTGCTGACACATGAGAAGACAGACAATGTAATATAACTAAACTGCCCTGCACTGTTGTTTAATACCCCTTTTAAAAACAATATAGTAGACATTCAATGTTTCTTACATTGCACATAAAGGAGGTTTGCACCCTAAAAAGTTTCCTCACCTTCCTTCTCTCATCACTGCTTTCTATAAATTCCGAGAATAGGGGATTAATATAACTGTAGTGTTTTCTGACAGAAGGGAGGCTGTTGGCTTGCTTCAGAAAACCTGTTCCAGGAGCAGCATGTCCTCTTCTCACCCTCCTCTCCAGCAGGGTGAACCCTTCTCACACACCAGCTCCACACCTCCAACTCTCCACTCACCTCAACAGCCTCAGGGTTTTCAGCTCACAACTATGTCATAATGAAGCGGAGCAAGAGAAACAGTAAGAACACTCAAGGTTTAGGAGGCCTGGCAAATAAAAGCTGAAATGGGTGAGATGAATTATACTGCCAGACACAAAAATGCCTTATTAACTGACTATATGGGAAAGGAAATGCCTTTCAGGAGTCACTAGACCTTGACTAGGTCAATAGGCGGACTCAGTGTCTAGCAAAACCTTAGGCAATGGAGTGATTTTCAGGGAGAGACACCAGACTTTCAGGGAAGGTCTCTCAAGCACGCCCCTTTAGTGTACACTGAGAGGAGGCCTGGAACAGAAGGTGACTGGCAGTCCCCAGACTTCAGGGTGCACATACTCTCCTCAGGAAGTCTGTAGCAATGGTAGCTTTGTTTCAAAGAAATCGGGACCTGGGAGGAATATTGAAACTGACCAGCCCATTTAATTTAGGAAATGGGATGAAATGGATGACCAAGCCGCTCTTCAGAGCTTATCCACACAGATGGGTTCAGAGCAGAGAGGAGGAAGGAGGTCCTGGCCTCGCCCGCTCATCACCCGAATCAGTTGGACTGCCCATTTGAAGGCAGTGGAATCTCTGATTCGTTTTGTCTTCTTAGATTACCAACAGAAACTCTTAAGCACCCAGTGATGTGCTGAATTATCTGAAAAATAACATAGATTGAGAGTGAACTGTCCTCTGCATTAGCCAGGGCTCAAGGCAAATGTGGAACTTGGTTTCCTCTTCTATCACAGCAAATGCTGATCAAATTTAGAAAGAGCAGGCAGCTTCCAATAAAGGAAGAAAAAGGTTTTTCTCTCTCAGTAAATTGTATCATTGGCTTTTGTGATAATTAGCACTTCATATTGTATTATAGTGATGGTGTCAGACCAACAGCCAAACAGAATTAATGAGTTAAATATCTGTCAGCAGGAAGCTTCAGGTCTGATTAAGGGTACTGCAGGTATGTGTGTGTGTGTGTGTGTGTGTGTGTGTGTCTGCATGTGTGCACATCTGTGGTGTGTGCATGCGAGTACGTAATTCTTTTTATTTTTCATGATGGTCAGTATATTAAATTGTCAGACAGATCATTATACTATTAGCATCAAATATCAGAGTCAAGAAAGTTTCCTTTCTTATAGAAAAAAAAATCCAGAGAAGAATAAGTATTAAGCTCACTATGATAAAAATACATAAAACTTGCACTTTACTGCCTAACATAAGCGAATAAATAAACAAAGCAACCTCAAATCATTTATTTTATACAACTGCTGCATCAAAATAACTAGGCAGTTAGTGACAAAAGTTTCTACTATGAGCTAATCCTGGCAGAAATAAAATCTGCTGCGGTTTACCAAGCAGCAGGCACCCTCGCTTTCACCTCATGTCCAGTGTTCATTTACTCCTCTCTCAGTCCCATGAGTATATCTCGTTATTCTAACTTGAGGTAAGGAAATACCACCTCAGACAGAACTGTTCGTCTTTCACTCTAACAGCTAATATTTATTAAACACCTTCAGTGAGTCCAATTACATCCTGAGCTCAGATTAAGGAAGAACATAACAGCAGGGGAAAATGCCATCCCTACCATAAAGGATGTTTGGGTGCAGTTACAGTTATAAAGAAAAATGTGAGGGGAAAGAGATAAAAAACTAAAAACAGAAGAGGGAAATAACGATATGGCACAATGTAATATCAGAGCTGTCACAATGCATTATATAGTTGATTGTCAAATGAGTGGCAGAGATAGAAACTGCTATTAGTTTAGGAAAGAAAGAGAAGGTTGTGGGCTAAAGTGGTCTGGGAAGACTGTAGGAGAAGAAGATAGCTGACCGTGGCATGAAGGATGAGTAGGACAAGGGTTCAAACAGAAGGTCAACAGGACTGGACAGGGCATTTAGGGGAGAGGAAAGAAAGGTCAGCAGGGAGTCAGCCCCAGCTCTCTCTGGAAGCACAGAGCTGCTCCAGCAGGTTGGAGAGGAGGGCCCACAGAAAGAGACACCCAAGTAGTAAGGCCAGAGAGCAGCCAGGTGGTGCGATCAGGTGTTGAAGAGCAGAGAGAAGAATCTGGGTTGGTGTCCCTCAGAATGATTCTATTAGCCCCCATTTTAATCAAATCTATGTTTGACACCTACTTGAAGTTAACTCATCATGTGGGAGAGTAGTCTTGTACTTTTCCTCTCCAATAGCATTCTCTGTCTTTACTATTACACTCAAAATAATATTTGTATAAACGGATTCAAACCCCTTGAAGCTCATGACCTCCAACAGTTTTGGACATACACACCTATCAGAGAAAAACTAGCTTTACTGTATACATATAGATTTAAAAAAATAGACAGATGAACAGATAAATAAACTTGCATATAATATAACCACATACATATATACATACTATAAATCAATATGCTACATTTAATATAAAGCTTTTATTAAAATATAAATTTTCAAACTAAGAGAAATGAAATAACCGATATTTACATTTTTATTTTATTAGGTAATCATAATTTAATGTTAGCCTTTTTGCTGAAATTGAGAACATTATTCATAGTAATATTTTCAGTAAAAGCCTTGGGACTGAGCAAACTTCACATTTCAGAAAGTCTTAGTTTAATACACTATGAAAGAAGCTGTAAAGTCCAGCACTGATTTCAATCTACCCTGATCTTTGGTTCTCGTGACTGCTCTAGGTGTGAAAGGTACCTCCTGAGAACACACAATGCCCATAAGTGAAAGCACAATGGTCTCTGCCGACTAGTTATGAATTCACTTTTCAATCCTCTATATCCGATAAGCAAAAAGGATTTGATTAATTTGTGGGTCAGTTTCTAGCTTACTGAATGTCAAGCAGGTTAGAAAAAAAAAATATCCTGGTATTTTCAATGTGCTTAGATGAGTTTTATTCATCACATTTGACAATATTACACAAAGATGTAAACCTCCTTTCTAAAGACCCATTTCCAAAATGCATTTACTTTTTCTGTCCTGGGCTGACCCCTCTCTAAATTTGATTGGATCACCTTCATTTTCACCTGGCAATGGGCCTGAAGAAGAGAAGAAGTGATTCCACTAAATCCTAAGATGATATACTTTGGGTATCATCAGCATTATCCTCAGTCCATCATCAGAATCCTCACAGAATTATTATGTCAGTTCTCCATTCTGGGAAGGGTGGTTTGGTTAAAGTGAGAAAATGTATCTACAAATCCACTTGCCTGGCCATCCATAAACTCAATGAAAATAAAGTAGCCCTGGTGTTGGCCCAACCCTCTGCACTTTGGAATCCTCTCCTCCCCACTGAACATCTCCAGGCCACCTGAGTCATGTGACTGGCTGGTTTAACTGAGAAAGGGGTCTGGGTCAAATTATACATTAAATATTAATAAGGTAATTCTTTTTAGTACAAGTTCTGATATCCTCTTTCCATATCTGAGTGGACTGTCCTATTCATCCTCTGATTGTGGACACTGATCTGGAGACAACAGTTCTGTATCCATTTTGTGTGTATTATGTGAGAGGATTTATAACAAAATGGAACCAGAGGACAGGAAATGGACAATCTCACACTTGCAACTTCAGAAGAACAGAACTTAAGGAGACTAATTTCTCTTCTGACTTAAAGAAGATGGAAACTCATAGCTCAATCAATGAACATCCCTAAAAATCTTTCCCCATCCTCGAGTCAATGAAATTACTACTTGGATTGTGGCTGGATATCCCCTTTTGGACTCTTTTTCCATAAATATAACATCCCAAACTCTCAAAGAAGTTTCCCAGAACTAAAAATATATATATATTTTTTTTTCCCAAACTGCTTCTACTGAATAAAGTCAATTGCAGGTAATTCATATTTTCTTGGTTTATCTCTTTATTTAGATTGGTAATAACATCTCATAAATGGGCAATCTGGTCTGGGTCCTGGAGTCACACTGCACTACTACCCACTACTACCTGTACTAGGTAGTAGGAACAGATCTCTATACTCACAATCCCCATGAACACTAAAGGGCAAATGGATATATATCAAGAATTCACAAGAAGTATATGAAGATAAGTAAGATCTCAAATGAAAATTCTGATACATTTTTAAAATTTATTTCTCCATTCCCTGACTTACCTTTTCCTTCCAACCAAACTTAGCACAATATCTTACCTTTGCTATGCATTCAGTTTATGTTTTAGAATTAAATTTAATCCCAAGTGCTTCCCTAGAATAAATGAGTGGTTAAATCAAACAAATGCTCACAGACAACACACACAAATCAATGTAGAGATGTGAGTTACACCTGAGACAGCACTGAAGGAAACCGTAACCAAAATATTGCTCCTGAAGACCCAATACAATGCCAGAAATGTCTACCTCCAGTTACTCTTAACAGGCATTTCATTATGCTCTCCTAGTTGGGACATGAGCTTTGCGTACTTGAAGCAGTGATACTTAATACATATTCTGCTAAAATCATTTTATTAATATCAATAGAATAGTCCATAATTCAGAGTTATGAGCTCTAAATGTCATAGGAAATAGAAAAAGAATGCAAAATAGACTAGAGAAGGCAAGAATGCTTTCTTGGAGGAGGGCAAATTAATTTGGATTTTAAGGGACGAATGGACTTACGGAGTTAAAATCAGGGGACGAGGTTCCAGTTAGACAGAGCAATAGCTATGGGAAGATCCAGGCATGTGCAGGGCAAGTAAAAGATTCACTGGATCCAGATCAGACTCACAGAGTCCAAAGTGCTTCGGGTTCGCAATGGCTCTTTCTCCTAGATGTGTTAGTGTCTAAGTCAGATGAAAATACCTTCCTGGAAGTGACGGCTCTGTCAACTGAATTTTCATATCTCCCTATTAACAATAAAGATGTGATTGGGATGTTACATTTATGAGGCAGTTTTTGAAATCTCTTTGAAGATAATTGTCAGTTGCTGCAGTAAAAATGTGCCCTTCATGTGACTTTCTCTCAAAGTTCCCCAATCTGGTGGGTTTGCAATTCTTGGCTCTATTATCATGTCCCATTAAGACTAAAATATGGAGCGATTTCAAGGGGCCCAAGGGGTGGGGCAGAAAATAAATGCATGATGTTCTAATTGCTATTTAACATCATGGAATTGGAAGGAATGAAGTTAATGGACCACTCCAATGCATATGCAATGTTCTACATTCCTAATGGTTCTCTGGCACCTTTGATATCTTCTGAAGAAATGCAGCCTCCTCTAGAGGCTAATAGCATCCACAGAGTTCTCTTTTATACCCTATGATTAAACCACAATTTTTGCACATATATGACTCATCCCTACTAACTCCTCTGCTTTGAGAGTATCTAGCCAATTTTTGTCATAGCACCAGCATGCCTGTGGGCATGGCAATCACATCTTATGTTTTCCAAGATATGTCCTAAACCCTATGCATCATAAAACAGGAATAAATAATATGAGCTAGAAAAACAAGGGCAACTCTCGGTGAAATAAATTTCACTTTACCACTAATATAAAACTATAACAAAACTTACCTATCTCCAATATGCCTCTCATTCCTGCCTACATATCATGCATGAGCTCAGAATCACTCTATATGATGCTACCCTATTTGATTATTTACTTTTATTTAATTAATTAATATAAAATATCTTATTGAAGTCTTTAGAAACAAATTCAAAACCTTTTGGAAAACCCAAGACATTCAGGTCTCTCCCTTTGCTCTTTCCCTAGAGCCCCCCCTATATGACCCACTCAACTTCACTCTTGAAAAAGGACTATAATATGTTATCTTTGATATGTATGTCTGCTTTCTTTATTGTGTCAGTCTGAAGGCATATGCAATTTTTTTAATCCATAGTTCTCTAACTAAAGAATACTTTGAAGATGATGGTTCCAAGGACTTGTCGTATCTGTACATAATACAGATCATAATATTATGGATCTTCAACTGGATTCTATAATAAAGTGAATTTTTTATGGCCTTAGGAGAAGTGAATTTATTTCTCATGTGGGTGAACTACGAATTACTGGATTTGGAGGGTAGATTATAGTACACTGATGAATCATGCATCCCTGTTCTTTTATAGTGGTCTTACATATATATTCTTGGCTTTGACCTGTGATTTTCTTTGCTCTATAGGGTATCAACAACAATGAAACAAACACAGCCTTGGAAAACTTGTGAAACAGGATTTGCTTTTTTGTACTGCTACCACCAGCACCTTTAAAAGTCCAGATTCACTTGCTAAAGTTACATGATTCAGTGGAACTGCAAAAACCACCACCAGAGTCAAGAAGCCATCTAAGACCATTCATTTCCAACTAGTTTTCAGATGACAAGTCACAGGGGACCAGGTGAAACCAGCATACCCACAAATAAATCGATTGTTATTTTAAGCCATGAAATTTGGGGATACTTTGTTTCTCAACAATGAATAACTTACATATTTTAAACAGAAAAGTGACATGCTATAACTTCAGAGCTTCTCTGACTTCTATATGGAGAATATGTCACAGGAAAATAAGCCGGGAGTCCGCAGAGAGGCAGTCACAGTAGTTAGGATCAATGTATTGCCTTAAGAGGCCATCCTGGACTAAAAGAGACTAGCATAATTGTGAACTTGATCTGAGCACAACAACATCTTCAAGGGTGGAAATTGGCACCCAGTTCTGGTTCCAGGTGAACAATTGCAACATGATTCTTCAAAGAAACCCTTTCTTTTCCATGAAAAAGGCTGATTATGACTGCCTTTCTCAACCTGCTCCCTGGCCTTTGAAATTTGGGATCTAAAGTTCTCTTTTCATTTGAATTATCTCAGTTGCTTCCAATACAAAATGACAATGTTTCCACTAATTTTACAAACACAACCCTCTTTAAAATTTTGTGGGCTTCCTATAAATCTCAGTGGTGTTCACTCCATGCACCCAAAACCACATCACATCAGAATTCTTTTCAAAACACGTATCTCAATAATTTGGATGTGCCAGGTTGCTGTGAGACAGCACCCTTGATTTATTGAAAAACACTTTGTCTGACTCTGAAGTTCTACTAAGCAGTGCCTTAAATCTTTTTGAGGTCTAACAAAGAATTTTACAAACCCTTTTTTGAACTAGACCGAGGTTATTTCTTACTTCGAAAATCTTTTGTCAGCTGGAGAGACTAGAGATGTGAGACAGTTTTATGTCTCAACCCAGTAAATCCTGGCTTCTCAGCAATTCATCTGAATTTTACATGGAAACTAGTCATTACTAATCTAATCTCTTATATTCTCTTTTATCATACAAAATTAAAAGAAGTAAGCTGACACTAACGAATTCTGTTGGTAATATCCTTAGCCAAATTCAAAAGATCAGTAGGTACATTTTTACCTTCTAATCATAATACAGGTGATAATTTGATCAATACTTAATACCTCCATAGACCATCACTTTAAGATTCAAGAAACCATTTATCACCATTTTTCTGACCTTCATGAATTTTTTTACTATTTTTCTCAACTGTAACAAATTCTTTCCTAATTTCTCACATCCTCCACTGTCCAATCCCATGCCTACACAACAAACTTAATATTTTCATTGCAATAGCCTACTAGTGAATTTAGTAAACTAGTAATGATACCCAATAAACTACATCCCCTGTATCTATCTTTGAATAGTCTTCTCATATCCTTGAGTTTGGCTATACAGGATATTGATAAATATGCAGAAAATTGAAAGGGCTTAAGCACTGAAGATTGGACTCTTGAGATCACTATGGGGGCAGCAAAAATTTGCCACTAACAAAACACTCTTTTTGACTGAAATACTATTTCACAGGAGGAGCTCTAAAGGTTGAGGGAAGCTGCTCTTTTGTCAGATACACTTAGATATATAAAGGAAAATAGCTCTGTTTAAGGGCCTCTTCCTCACAATAACAAGGAGATATGATATCATTAACTCTTATCCTTAGAGAAAGCAGAACTAAATGAACATAAAATGCCCTTGGCCCTTATTTATTATATCATTCTGGGTGACCTCTTGTGACTGATCTACCCCCAATCCCTGCCCTGACCCACATATCCTTTGCCATAGATGAATTCTTTTTAAGATGGTGATCAAGATCATGTGCTTGAATTACTCAATGGTGATCAGGGTCATGTGCTTGAATTACTCAATCTCACTAGGTTTCTCCCATGTTAAACAGTGTGTGACAGAATAATTGACAAAACTATTGTTGGCAAAGATACAAACCTAAAAAACACTTTATAAATCATTGGCTTTGACTAAATCAATGTCTAGACAAAATGTTAAAAATATCAGCTGGATATTTCTAATAACATTTTGCAAAGTAAGGATAAAGGTATATTGTTCTCTTTGATAATGGAAACAATAAGGCTGTCCTAGGATTTGTCACTTTGAAGAGCAAAATTATATCACCCCAATCTCTCTGACCAGACAAATAGTCTCCAAAAAGCAAGTGAACTTTGGTGTAAATACCAAAAGAAGCTATGACATCATTTGTTAACGCTACAGAAAGATAGAGATGGTTCCTAAAAAGCCTCTCCTATAGATCAAATTTATCTAAGAATTTAAAGGTTTTCCCTCACCAGTGTGCAAGTTTCCAATAGAGACAGATTGATCTTGAAAAGAAGTGTGGGTGTGGCTCTTTTGTATCTGATTGCATGAAATTAATCTTACACTTTGGAAGCCCACACAGTGTTTTAAAGGAATTTTATCAACAGAGAAGGTTCAAAATATAATGCAAGGTCTCATTGCTCAATGTGTACTTGTAGGAAGCAACTTTTGAGAGTTTCTCAAAAGAGGTCATTTGTTATGTAAAAGAAAAATCAACAGGTGAAGCCAAGTACCTACAGGGAAGAGCTAAAACAGCAAGAGAAAATAGACAAGAAAACCATCACTGGAAACAAAATTGTTCCCTAATTAAGGAACATCTCTGGCCCCAGATAAGTAGAAGCTAACAGCATGTACCTGGCTTAATTTCAGAATTATGGCAGGCCAGTTAAATATTCAGGAATTAGGTACACTAGTTATTTAATGACTGGTAATTTAAAATTAGCCATAATGGTAATATTTTCTCCATAAAAATCAGCGATCTACAAATCATAAATTTCAGAGTTTTCAGTCATACCATCACTGTCAAATGAAAAATTACAGTCTTGCTTTTTGGAGGATGAGAGGACACCTGGACTGAGATGAATGATCCAAGATGAGGCTCACTTAGACCAACCAGTCTACCAAGTGATGATGTATGGGTGAGACCATCCAGACCATCCACCTGCCACACGACTTATATGTAGACTGGTGGGCAAAGGTGAAATGCCCATCCTTTTAAAAATGACCTAGACCTAAATTTGGGTTGGTTAGTTATTCAACAAAGATAATGGAAATAATCGGTTAGTTCTCATTCTTTTCAGTAAACCTACACTTCTTACTATGATCTATGAATCCTCCATGATCTGAACTCCCAATAGTTCCTAATGCCATACCTTGCTTCCCTTCCCCTGGCTTAACCTGCTCAAGGTTTCTTTCCCAGGACTCAAATAAGACAAACACTTTCCAAATTCTGAACCTTTGTACTTATACTTCTCTCTGCCTCAAACGCTTTTCTGAGAAAATAAATCCACAGGGCTCCCTCTTTTAGGTTTCTTATCAAATGTGATCTATCTGAGAGGTCTTCCTTGACTATCCTTTATAAAGTAGTTCCTTCATTCATTTCCTTAACATTTATGTATTTTCCTTCATAGCACTTCAATCTATATGTGTGTATGCACACATACTTCAATATTCAGTGTAACTAGATGGAATATATAACATTATGCATGCAATTAGAATCAAATATATAGTTCAAAATTATATATTATTATATTCACTTGTTTACTATTTATCTGACATGAATAAAATATAAGTTCTTTGAGAGCAGGGCATTGCCCTTTTGTTCTTTCTGTATCTCTGTCCCTTAAAACTAACCTAGCTCCTATAAGGCACATAATAAAAAATTTCTGGATGAATGATATCCATGGAATACATTAGTTATGCAATATGTGACTGATACTCTTCTTTGCACATGGAACTGGAGAAAGAGAATAAGACAAAAATTTAGCCTGTGCTCTGATAATGACAATAATATATGCACATATAATGCTTCTGTGTACCTTACACTGATCTATGTGTATTACATATATTAACAAGTATCTGCCTCATTCTAAAAGTTTTGCACTATCATTACTATCATTATCCCCACTGCATAGCAGAGAAGACTGAAGTATGGAGAAGTTAAGTCATTATTCAAGATCCCTCACCTAATAAATGGCAGAGTCAGACTCCAAACAAGAACCTGATTTCTGAGTTCAACTTGCTTCCACTACTCTGTAAATCTTTCAATTCATTAATGGTCTACTTGCAGAAACAAAAATATTCTCAAAGTAGAAAATAGCTCAGTGTTATCTTATACAGTTTAGTTATACTCACAATACAAATTCAGGTAAATGGAGTATTTATTAAAACTGGAATGATCAAAAAAGGTTCAGGAGAGGGCAGGTCTTGACCAGTCCAAAATGTTCAGTCTAGAGAGGCAAAGACTCTTGGTTAAGGGCTTGGCTTGAATACAATGAAGGCAGGTACACAGTAGGTTCTGGTTAAGAGTGATAATGAACACTGATTAACAATGGAGATCTCTGTGTGTCTAATGGAAGAGAAGAGGAAGCAGAAGTGATATCATGAAAAATCCAGCTTCAGATTATTAATTCATTAATTTTCTAAAGAGAGTACTTTCTGATTACCTGTTAAGTTGAAAGTCCCTTGGTAGGTAGCATGGGAAATAAGAGTGTTATGTGAAAACTTTCGTCAACTCTGAGAAAGTTCATAATGGCGATTAAAGCGTGTGCACGGAGCCCTAGAAACAGTTGTATTGAGCATTCTTGAGTTATTCACCAGGTTTTAGAACACCAGTTGGAAGGGGGACCCCTTCTCAGGAGTTTGGAAAGGACATTTTATATTAGTAGTGCTGAATTACACCTGAAATAAATGGCAGGTAGGCCTCATAGACAATGAGCTGAGCTGAGATGGATCCAGTGGAATAAGAGTGATGAGTAAATTTGAATGTGTCTTATTAACAGAAGTGTGGAAACAGTTTGAAGAATGCATAGCTTGGGTCTGAAAACCCAAGAGTTGTTTCTTCACCTAACACAACCACAAACCCTAGATTCTAGACCCTCAGGATGTGAAATGAAAATAAAAACAACCTCCCTATTGTTTGTCTATATACAGCTTTCAAAACATGTTCAGAGAATGTGTGTATAAACATATGTACCTGTGTGGGCTAGCTTTCAACACACTGAGAAACTAAAAAGGGAATCTGAATAACAGAGATAGGACTATGGTTGTAAGTTAAGAATATATTGTAAATGTCCTTGGAAGGACTGTGAGCAGAAAGGTGACATGAAAATAGCAACATGGAGAAACAATTATGGGTGAGAATAACGAAAGGAGCCACTGTTTAAATCACCCAGAATTTTCTAGATAGAAAGCAACAAAAGGTTTGTCTTCATAAGGAAGGCTTATCAGAAAAGTGACGTAAAGCCATTTATATATGCTTTAATTCATTTAGAAATCCCATTCTTCCTATTTTTTCCTTTATGAAATCAGCATGTTACAAGGAACAGAGTTTCACTGAGATTCTCATTTCTAGAGTGCTCATATTCCAAGAACTCAGATTTCTCTAGGTTGGAAGCAGTAAGAGATGCCCTCTCAGTAAGAGAGACTTGGAAACAAGAGAAGTGATCACAATTTCTGCTGTGGTGATTCAGAGTAGCTCCAACGAAGGATGTGCAGCAGCAGGACCTAAACTGAGATGTACACCTTGTTCCTTGGACTTCCCACTCTCAGCTGGTTCTCAACATTATCTCATTTTCCTCGCCCAGAGCCATTAATGCTATCACCCTGAATGCCGGTTAAAGGGCATCCCTTGCATGACTTGGCATGGTTCCCAGATATGTATTTCATCCAAAATATAGAGACCAAATTACCAATAAAGAAATTATGAGTGACTGTCGCTGCTCTGTCTCTGTCATCCTCCTCCACAGTTGAATACTCTTCATTGTTAGGGACTCGTTTTTTTCTTGCAATTCAGCTTAAATTTTCCCTCACTTGGCTTCCTCCCATCACTCCTAATTACAGACTAATAAAGCCTTCGGATTACTTGTGAGCGATTTCCATTCCTACTTTCTCCCACCTCAACTTTCCTCCTGAGGTTTCCTTGAACGTAGCACTGGCTAGCACTGAATGAATGGTGCCCAAAACACACCAGTTTATCTCCTGTAATTAAGATCTGGGGTTTGAGGCAGTATGCCCAAGTCTTGTTCAGGTTTACTTACGCTGAGGACTGCAACAGAATAGAAGACACAGAAATGGGTCTGTGGAACGTACTTAAAGGTGAAACTTCAATAAAGGGGAGGGCTCTTCTGAATGAGTAAATTCAGTCACTCTGCCTCAACCCAGACTGTCACTCACACTATCTAGAGAGCCACTGCATGACACTTAGTGAAGAGTCTTGCTTTTTCTAGCTCCAGAAAGAACACAATTTATATTACCTTCTCTGGCCAATTCCTAACCCAACGCACATCCTTAATGAACTCCCACCCCCTCAAGAATAGATTATCCCCAGGACCAAACATTGAGGGAGAGCAAAGGAACAAGCACATGCTAATATCGTGAGAGCTTGGGTAAGTTACTGGAACTCTGCAAATATTTATTTTGAAGTTTCAGGGAAATATATCATAAAAAGATTCATCAAAGTACAGTGTGGTGAGAGATAATTGTCAAGTCAAGTGCTATCAGTAATCACTGAAAAAGGAGTTCAAATGTAGGAAAGCTAAGGATGGGATAGTAAAAGAGGATTTCTTAAGATGACAGGGGATTTCAGATAAACCTCCTAGGAGGAATAGAACTTAGTAGCTCAGGACCCTCGGGCGTTCCAAGCAGGTGCACACCATATACAGACTAATACAAAGCCTTGGTGGTGGTTGTGTTGTGGTAACATACATCTGAAGAAGTGTGGCCTTATGCCTCTGAATCATGTGCAAGATAGTAAACCAATGTCCCTCAATAAAAAACAACTAAAAACCTTAATTAGCATGACCCTTTTACTATCATTTTATGTGTAGTACTAAGATATAAAATCCAAACCAAAACCTTTACAAAGCTTTATAAATCTGTTTTGGGAAAAGTCTGCTATTACCTGCCCTATTCATACTTTAGGATTTAAGAGTATAACAATCCCATTCTCCTATCCCTGCCATACTACTACCATTATCTGCCACTCTAGCCTCTGTATCCCACTCACCTCTAAATCATAAAGACCTGCTTAAATTGTAATTTGTAGAATGGATAACTAGAGAGAAATAGAGTTGGTTTTATTAATGACCCCAGATTGGGGGCAATGACATGGGCCTCCTGATGCCATGGAAATCAATCAGTATGGCCTGACTCTGGGGACATTCAACTGGCTCGCAGACACTTTTGGGTGACAGGGGAGGTGAGGTGAAAGCCCTCCCATTGGCTACCTCTGGCCTGGAAATCAAACATGATTTATCTACATTAGTGGGCTTCATCTTTGTCTTATTATCCCAGCCACAGCTTGCGACCCAGGCAGACTCCCCTGCCTTTTAATAAACAGATTTAATAGGACTGATAGTTTGGCAATTTGTAGAGTAAATTAGATTTAATTTGGCCTGAATGCCACTGATTTCTCATATTGTTCAAAACAATCTTCTCCAGGGCTGCATGTCATCTCAACACATTTTCAACTGATGCTGCTGAAAACAGCCGACTGACAGACTTAACTGAGGGAATGTTCTTCAACAAGGTTATGACTTTCTCCTTTGCATCTCATGACTTAGTTCACTTAGAAATACATGCAGTGTGGGAATAGTGGTGATGACAGTGTGAGAGGATAGTTGGAGCAGCCTGGTACAGGTGAGAGGCTGTCCTCTTGATGTCTAGCACTGCCCCAGTTGGATGGGTGATACCTAGATAGTGGTGCATCATTCTGAACTCTAGAACTAATATCCTGAGAAGAGTGAGGAGCTGAGCAGCCATTTGGGGGGATCCTTGAGAAGAAAGTGAGGAACAAGGGATTGTTAGTTTTTACTTTTTTTTAGGGCTGCAAGTGCCCCACCATGCCACAGGCTTTTCGATACCCTCGTGCCTCCTCACCTCCCCTGCTACCACACACCACCCATTCCATTGTTATAACTCCACCCTACACCACCTATATATGACTGTACCTTTTTTATTTTCCCTCTCTCTTTCTCTCTCCCTCATTGATTAGAATTGTCCCTTTTAAAAGTATTTTGCTGCACCAAAGGTCCTCTGGCTTGTTTCTGTGGTAACTAGTGACCAGACTCAGAATTGAGGAGACAGGTTCTGACCCAATGACAGTTCTTAAAGCCTTGGTTGGTTAGTGTAACAAAATCAGTGACAAAATTCATTGTGTTGCCACTATTGGTTGCCTTTTCAGAATAGGGAGCTAAATAGTGCTCTTTAAATATGAAACATCAATATTTTAGGGATTCTGCATAGGAATAATTCTAAAGTATAATCTAAAAATTCAAGCTTTCTTAAACAGAATGCAGGGAACTCATCTCCAAGTCCCTCAGTACCCAGTCAAGCCATGCATAGTCTACGCCTATGACCTATGACTGGGAGCTGATTTGAGCATCAGCTGTACTGAGAGCAGTGACTAACTTAGGCTTGTGTATCTGGCCATCTGCCTCTAAACGAAATGCCCAGTCGTGTCTCTTGACTTCTTATTTTTCTGTGGTCTTTTCTCTCAAAAATAACTGTCATTCTTCAGTGTTGTAAAAGACTCTAGCAGCTACACCTTTGCTCAACTCCAGAGCACTCAGTGGCTCCAATCACCAAAATTCCAGCTCTGATGGCATTGGACATGGCTCCCTTGGGGCACCCATGTGCCTTGGACCTGTTGATTGCATCACAGTTTAAGATCCCCAGGATTGCTCCCTGCCATCCTGACTGACAGTATTCCAGAGGAGGCTGCTTTGTCAATCTGGATCCTGAGCCCCAGTCAAACCATGAAAGGAGGAAGTGTTATATTAAACCATCAAGAGCTTGAGGTTGCTCATTATTGCGGTATATCCTAGCCTACTCAAGGAGATTCACTTCCTCAGTTTCTGCTACTTTGAACATTCTAACATGGCATGGACCTGAATATAAGGCAGCCAGGATTTTTTTTTTTAATTGTACCTAAAATATTCCACAAGTAACTTTTTAGAGAGTTCTTATCTACATATAAAATTTTATCAAAATACATCAAACTTACGTTGTTGATATTTAGTTTTTTTAAGCTATATATTAGGGCAAAACCATATAAAGAGCAAATGTATTTTTTACTAAGAACAATGTACTACCTCTTCCATAATGGAAGCAGGCCAATGTAATCAACCTGCCTCCAGGTAGCTGGCTGGTCACCCTGGGGAATGGTGCCATGTCAGTGTTGGTTTTGAAGCTGGCAGATTGGGCACTCAGCAGTGGCTGTGGCCAGTTCATCCTTAGTAAGTGGCAATACATATTACTGAACCTACATATATCCTCCATCCCTACCATCACAATCACTTTGATGATGAATATGTTAGGGAATGACAGGAACAAAACGTTGTACAGGTATCCACAACATCATCATTAAAATCCTGCTTTACAGATGAGCATTTCTGTTCCATTAAAATCCTATGCACCTACTGTTGAGAGTCCACATGGCACACAATTATCTTTTTACTGGGAGTCCATCCTGATAAGTCCATCCATTTTGCCTTTTCCCCAAATCTTGTCACCAAGTTTCCACTTGTGTTTTTTCCTTTTGTGTTTTTTTCCAAGTTCATGACTATCCAATTGAATAGCTCGTAATCTATGAAGTGTTACTGGTCTGCAACCCTCACCACTTTTCCTGGGCACTGTCAAACATTCTGTCACTGGGGAGATTTCCTTCACTGCTGTCTCTAAGGGCTACAGAATGGACTACAGTGCAGCAGTTGCATGTGTTTAAAGGTGACTGTGCATCATGAAGAACCATCTGAAAAAAAAATTCACTACTCTTTCCTTCTGCTAGTTAATTCTCATGAAGTAACTGTTTGAGAGGGAGAAGACACTATAACAGGAGTAGGGACTGTGGGCATCTCAGTCACTTCCTTATGCAATGTACTTATGGTTTCAAATCCTACTTAAGCACATGTACTGTTTCTCATATGTACTGTTTTCATGTGACAATGGAGAACTCCTAGCCAAGCTCAACTCCTTAACTTGGTGAATCAGACACCAGCAATTTGTAAAGCACAGCTTGGGTCACATGGTAACTTGGTGGCCCAAGGTCAAGCATTTACTGGGCCTTGACTAAGGCCCAGTAGCAAACCAAAACTGTGTCTCAACAGGAGAGTAATTATATGAAGAGATAATATGGAGTTACTCCAAAGTCCTAAGGGCTTGTTCTGTAATTCACTTAGAGGGACTTGCCAAATTCTGCAAACAGTGTCTCTATTGGCCACTGATACTTCAGGCACCATTAGATCTGTAAGATCACATGGTCTTAGTGTCAGAGCAGCTTGTGTGGCAGCCCGAGTCATTTGCAGAACCATGTTTACTGAGCTTATCCCTAAATTAGCAGATTTTTATGTCATTTGTTAAATGGGTCAGAGAAGCATAATTGAATGAGGTAAATGTTGTTTCTAAAATTCAAAGAGTTCTCCTAGGTGATCTACCTCTTTCTCAGTGGTAGAAGTGATCAGGTACTGTAATTTACCCTTCACCATAGAGGAGATACCTTAACACATCTCAGCCCACTGATCACTATCTTACCAAGTGGCATAGAGTTGTTGCTAGCTGCTTCCAAAGACTAGAGCCAATCATCATATGCTCAATGACTACAGCAATGCCCCATGGAGGGAAAGGCACTCCCTAGAAAGATCTCCCTAGAGATCTCTCTAGGGAATACAGTATAACATAGAAAGTGAGAACAAGAATAAGCTGAACTGCACTAGTGTAAGCTGGAATCCGTAAGGGTGAGCTGAAACTTAACTAAGTTATTGCCTCTGACCTGAAGGGTATCCTAGAGGGGAAAGGACTTTGTCTCAAAGGCAAACACTCACACACCAAGTGCAGGACTCAGGAGAAGGTTGGGGAGTTGAAGCTCTAGCTGTTGTCTCATAACAATAAGGTGGGGCACAGAAAGTAGCAATGTGTATGAGCTACTAAATAACTACTGCTTCCTTTTGACC
Source organism: Uropsilus gracilis (assembly GCA_004024945.1). NCBI lineage: Eukaryota > Metazoa > Chordata > Mammalia > Eulipotyphla > Talpidae > Uropsilus > Uropsilus gracilis. The sequence continues at coordinate 16,343 of PVHY01011239.1, read as the reverse complement.
TAACAAATCTCCTGTAAGAATCTCATTTACAGCCCACCCTAAGCAGAAACATGAAGGAAATGAAATTCAACCTAGCTAAATTGGTACATTATATAAAACCTCCACAGCCTGTAATCACATTCTGGATGTATGCTTCCTTTTCACTTGAGTTGGACAAAAAGCAATATATGGTACAAAAAAAAATGCATCCTTTCAAAGGAAGGCATGCTTGAAAAATAGAAAGAACAGGTACAAACTGGAGTCCTTCATGTCAGGACCCCCATCCAGGCTTAGTATCCAATCTCATTGCAGTTTGAATCTCTCCCCACCATGTAATCTTAAGCCAATCAATCTGCAATTTCCTAATCAGCACCAGTGAGCTAATCTTCATGATAAGACCCCCTGCCTTCCACTGAGGGAAGATGGTCTTGCCTGAAATTATCTTTTCTTTTGTTAAGAATCGTGTGCCACCCTCTTTCTGTTTATAAATGCCCTGTATTTGGGGTAACCCCTAAAAGTATTTAAATGAGATGCTGCCCAATTCATGAACCACTTAATAAAGGCAATTAGATCTCTAAAATTGTGATTTGTGTTTTCTAACAGCACCATAATTTTATGATATAAACTTTGCCTCCTTTACAATCAAGACAGGCCATCTCCCTGTTTCACATGGAACTGAGCTTGGTAGCCTGAATACATGATGGCATACAAGTTTCCACTAACCACCACAGCGGTGTACACTGAACTGATATTTCCAGCCAAGGGCTGTGAGGAAGTGACTTGCCCTGGAGCTCTGAACTGCAGAGCACAGAGTAAGAACAGCATCACAGTTTAATTTACAGCAAGGATGAACGTCATGTTAGTAGTCTATTCAATAATTTAAAAGGTAAGAACACAAAAAGCAGAAAGAAAGAGAAGTGAGGGAAGATAGGGAAGGGAAGAGAAAAAAGGAGACAGGGAGGGAAGAAGGGGAAAGAGAAAGAAAAAAGATCCAACTACACATAGGTTATTTTAACCAGGCATCTCCCAGTTACTTGAGCAGGAGCTGGATTGCTATAGTACTAGATTGTGTGTGTAATTTATTAACCCTTATGAAAATATTTCTTAGATTGAAGAATGTTATATAATGATATAGAGGGAGTTGTACAACAGAGTAGTCATCATCAGTCACAGTATCAATCAAGTCCATGAGGAGCCAACCTTGAAACTTGAATTGGATAGCTTAGAGACCCTCTGAAAAGGAAAATAAATGCTGTAAATTTGTAGGCTGGTATCTGGAGTACCCCAAGACTGTGGCACACAAGACAAGGAGAGCCAGTTCTCCTTAACACTGCCACTGACCACCTCTTTGGTTATGAGGACATCTCTGTCTCTCTGCATCCTGGAGCTTCATTCAGGAAAGTCATGCACCTTCTAGTTCCTGCAAAGTAAGGCTGTCAGAGACTGGTGGAAGTAAGGAGAGTCTCAGGGTAGGGTTGGGGGGTGAGGTGGCAGTGGAGACTGGGACTTAATCTCCCATAAAAATGCACAGCAACTAGCCAAGAGATGCATAAGGCACTCTCCCTCTTTATAGCAGAGAAAAAAATGAGAACAAAGTAATAATATAATGAAAAATCACAAGACAATGTGTTTATTTTGCTTATTTTTCAAACAAAGTTCTGTCAGGTATTTAAAAGTCAGGTCAGTTCAGCTATTGAGAAATTCAGAGTTATTGGAAATTTTCTCAGAGAATCCCTCAGTTCTCAGGGTTCTAAAGTATGCAGGCACTGTGCCAAATAAATCAGAACAAGTTTCTTTTGTCATCACTTCCACATGACTCACCACCGTTATTTTAAATACCAATTACGGTCTTGTGCATAGAAACAGTGATGTCTGTAGGAGTTGTGACAAGTCACCTACTATGAGTGCTGACACCCCAGGAGCTTACTTTTACCACATAATAGACATGAGGTCATGGAGGTGAGGCTGCATGCCCAAGGCCATCCAGGCAGGTCTGGAGCCCATAAACCAGGGTCAGTCCTGGGGCCCAGCACAGTGCTCTTCCTGGTACACTGCACCCAGATGGGGTGCTCCTCTGCAACTTCATAACTACAACACTCCCCACTTTGGGGAATCCCAAGTGTGCCAAATGTGCTGTCTGTTATTTCCCATCTCCCCGAGTAACATCAAGAAGAGTCTGCATCTAGGGGGAAACAGAGACCTCACTTCAGGCATACTCAATGCCCAGTCCTTAAAGGCTCTCTATTTGGAAGAGGACATGGGAATCCCTTGGTCTCCTAAGGGGCCTCTCAGCTTTACCAGCACTGTTTTAGGGTTACATGACACAATAAATCTTTTTCTCTATATAAACACTAGACTGCTTGTCTAGTGTAGGTACTAGAGTACCTCTGCTGACTTTTCACTGAGCTTGTGTGAGGTACAGATCCTGAAGACGGCTTTGTTGAAGACAAAGGAAACTAGAATTGGGGGTGATCCAAGCAAAGTCTGGATTTCCCTTCATTTTTCCCTCACTCCTTCCTTCCCTCTTCCTGTGTGTGCATGTGTGTGTGCATATATGTGTGTCTATAAAATAGTAAGATCTGAAACAGATCTGAACCATTGATGGAGCTGCTCACAGACTCAGACTCATGAAACAGAAAAACATAAAGCATCACCCTAATAAAGTGAAAGCCAAAAAGAACTTTTCAGACAATGCATGGCAGAGAGGAATCAAGGGTATGCTGAGATACTGGGAGGTGGCCCTGAGCATAAAGGATGAGAAGGGCAGCAAAGAAAAAGAGGAACTATAGGATGATAAGCATCCCTTTGGCCATAACAGCGAATGCTGGAGAATGCAAATTTCACTGAACCTGCATGAAACTCTGAGGAGCAGATCACTACCTGATCTTCAGTCTGTGGATGAGAAAGCAGAGACTCCATGCCCACAACAATCTGCCCAAGTTTACATGGCATGTATAGAACTGACTGAGCAGGTACAAATTTGGGCAGTTTGACCCTGGTTTTAAACCACCATTCTCTACAGCACTCAGGCCAAAAATCTACACCAGGGCAGCACGGAGACAGGCACAGAGGACAGGAGAGTGGAGACAGAGCACCCAGGATCAAAGAGAGCTTCTAAGGCTCTCAAGGAAGCCAGTTTGCTCCACATTGGCTAGTTTGCCAGAGCCTGATCTGAGCCCCCCTCTGTCTATGGATTGGTCCCATCCTGCTGTCAGCCTCAGGGAGCAGATGCTCACTTAATCCTCTGGATTAGCTCCAGATCATGGCGAACCAGCAGCAGCAGCCAAGGCACGACGCAGGTGGTACCTTGCATGCAGACTCCTTATCCAGTTTCCTAAACGTTATGCTGGTACCCATTTCTATCCCAAGATTTCATTGCATTATATACAGAAGCAGCAGAAAGCAGAAAGTCTGCCAAAAGATCTAGTCATCATAACTGACACAGAAGACAATGGCTTGCTATTTGGAAATGTTCTGAAATGTCTAAGTGAATGATGGAGTATGTATATCTGTGAGCGAGAGAGAGACCTGGAAGAAGGGGGGAAGGAATACACACTAAATTTAATAGTGCAATATACTTAAGATATAATAGCTCAAATTTAGACATGTGGGGTACACATAGACATGATATCCTTGAATGTGGAAAATACCTAGGCTTCTAATGAACCAAATATGTAGTCGAGAGAGTAGCACTAGAGATTGAGAGATGCCAGAAACCCCTAAAAAGCTGTGTGACCCTGAGCAAGGGAACCTTTGCAGACTTTCTCCTCTTCTCAAAGATGGGTGGAGCAGAGCCTGCCCTTCCTGTCTCCTAGGCACACAATGAAGGGATCCATGTGTAAGTACTTTAGAAAGTAGAAAGTGCTGAATACATGAAAGGGGTAATTATCAGTAATCATCATCATCATCATAATTTAATACTGAGGATGACAGGCATGGGTGGGGGAGAAGCAGACTCCATTATAATTATCTGTAAGGCACAGCCAAAAGCACATTTACATCGTATTTCCCACCTACTGCATTTCCTACTTCTGTACTTTCTGTTCTCAGTCCCAGAGATTCATTAGGGAGCACTGCTGTTTTGTTATTAAAGACAACTGTTGGCATAAAATCCACAAATTAGAAAAAAAAAAGCACTTTCTCTCTATATTTGCTGAATTACCTCTTGTCTGAGGAAGTTTATGTTGATACAAAAAGTCAAATTTCAGCTCAGTAGTACTGCCATTTGCCATAACCTGGATGCCACTGAAAGGGATAGTGCTAAGCAAAATCAGTCAGAAGCAAAACAAAAACAAAAACAAATACTGCATGATACACTTAGATGTGGAATATAGAGGAACAAAAGAAAGGGTAAAATAAAACTAAACAAATAGAGATTTGGAAATCTGACTGGAGACTGGAAGCTATCAAAAGGAAGTGGGGAGGGAACAGGAGGGATCATGGTGAAGACTCCAGTCACCTTGGTGGTAGGTGTGGTGCTGAGGTAAATACAGCTGAAGAGGTGTGATCCTACACCTTAGAATCACATACAGTGTTGTAAACAAATGCTACCTCAATAGAAAAAAAATCATAGCTGGGCATGGTGGTGCGCACCTGTTGTCCAAGTGCTGGGAGGTAAGAGGCTTGAGATTCCTTAAGTTCACAGGTTCGAGACTACCCCTAGCAACATAGTGAGACTTGGTCTTGAAAAAGCAGTCTGGTGCTGTGGTGGTGCATCTAATCCCAGATACCTAGGAGATTGAGGCTGGGGATCTCTTGAGTCTGCAGTACCCCAGGAAATATAGCCTAGTCTATGTTTCCAAAAAAAAACCTAGTCTCAAAAAAAAAAATCATAAACAAAAAATCAAATGTACCTTATTCCCCCTAGAAGGAGGATGTCTTTCTGAGTACAGTGCCAGCTTCAATTTCTTTGTTCCGTTCAGCTCTCTCATTCCCCTTTGGTGGGTTCTTGGTGACTACCCAGTCTTCACAGGTAACTGCCTTGGTCTGGGAACTGACCTGGGCCAACCAAATAGAGGAGTGACTAAAATTAACCAAACTTTCTTTTAAGCTACCCTTGGGGCTATATACTTCACCCTGGCTAAAGTGAACCATAGCAAATCATTTCCACCTTCTAGGAACTGGTCTCAGCTCCTACTTTGCAGTAGAGATCCCTCTCTGTAGTTCTTATTTTCTCTTAATTCATATCTAGTTCCCCCTTTTACCCTAGAAAAGTTCCTCTCTATGTTCCTTTCTCACCTCTCCACTACCTTCTCTTTCTTTTCCTCACTTTCTAAAGTCTGAGCCTGAAACCTACAGTGAAATTCCTAATCTTTCCCCTTGTCTTTGCTGCTTCTTTCGTTTCCTTTTCTCAGATGGTTTTTCATATTTTGATTTTTGAATCTCATTTTCATTTTAAAAATAAGTCTATGCATTACTGCTTCTTTTTTTCTTGTTCTGTCATTGAACCACTGCACCCTGTTGATTCATATTGGACACACCAAAGAAAGGAATAGGTGACAAATCCCTAGTGTCTCTAGACAATAGGGTACACTAAACAGGAAGGGGGTGGACAGAGGCTGCACTCCCCACCTCATCTCCTCTCCCTTCTGGATAGTCACCCTGTCCTTGCTCTTTACCACCTCTCTCCCCAAACTGGACAGATACAAGGCTGTAAGTTCAAGAGCCTAACACCCCTAGGGTGGAAGAAGAATAGCCTGACTTAGGGAGTGGTGAGAAATCTTTATTTCCTCCAAATTACTTTTATTTGTTTTCCAAGTATTCTACAAGAAACCTGTGTTGCTTTTAAAGAAAAAAATTCAATAAAATACACATTTTAACCTTCCTTTCTCATATATCACCAATATTCACTGTACCATTTCTTGTTTCATAGTGAATTTCAAAAGAGGATTCCATCAGGTCAGTAGTCTCTGCTTCCTCACACTACATTAATTCCTTTTAATGTAATACTTTCACACCAGATAGCCCTCTTTGGTCATTATTTAATGTTTTAATCTATAATAATAATACTGAGTAGGTTGATATTATTATTTCCAGGACTCCCTTTCTTTGCGTTTTCCTGTTTTGTCTTTATACATTCCCTTATTTCTATTTTTTTATTTCTTTACAGGCTTGTTGAAATGATTCTATTTGATTTCTCATTACCCTAATATGAAAGTCATCAATTTTAATATTAGATGTTAAGGTATTTATAATTATTGGAATAACAAACATCTTGCCCTACTCATTACATATCATTGTAAGCTTTCTATTTGGTACATGTGCTGCTGCTCTGGCTTTCTATCTTTGACTTTGTAGATACAATCTATCCGCTTATCCATTCTGTGCTTATTTGCAAGTAAAAATTACAGTTTTTATTACAGTTTTTATTTCAATACGCATTGAAATTATTTCAATACGCATTGAAATTTCTAATTACCAATGTAAAGATCAGATTCATACTTCTTTTTTAAGAGACTAGGTCTCGCGATGTTGCCCAGGGTTGTCTCAAACCCATGGACTCAAGTGATTCCCAGCCTCAGCCTCCCAGGTAACTGGGATTATAAATGCGTGCCACCACACCAGACAGATTCATACATTTTGAATGGATTCCCACAATATCCACATTATGTCTCTTTTATTCAAAAATTATATCCTGGCTTTACAGATTGAGTTTCAGCACATTCCTATTTCTGGTATTTTCTGATTTTGGTTAGCCTGCAAACTCAATGTCCCCTGTTCCTAATAGGCAGAAACCAGGATCTTTGGGGTCTATAACAAGATGTATTTTCTTTACTGTGGCCAGTGTAAGGAGCAAACTGGAAGGATTTGTGTTTAACTAGGGAAAACACAGGCATTTTTCAAGGCAGGCATGAAAGAGAAAGACGAAATAGCTTTGCCCAGAGCAGGTCTTGATCACTAGAACAAGGGAAGGAGCAAAGGTAGATATGGCTTCTCAGAGGGCTCTCTGAGTTTTATTTTAAGCTAAGTTAGCTACTTTGGGGCATGAAGGAAATCACTCCCTCCTCTAAGTGTGACCCTTTCAGATATGCCTCTCCACAGTCAGAAACACAGGAATACCCAGACTCTGCTCCCAAGAAGTCAGGATCCCACAGTGTGGGATAGTGGTCATAGACATGTCACTAGACATAAAAATGGGACAGGAAGGAGGAGGGGAGCAGGCAGTGCCCATAAGAAGAGAGACAATCCTGCTCTGCTCATCCAAGAGTGACTCTCCAGAATTCCCAGAAATAGCCAGTCACCTCTGCACAGCAGTCAGAGGATCTACGGTGCACATAGTAGGGGCTGTCAAGGCAAAAAGTTCTGCATTACAGACCACACAGTAAAGTTTATCTGCTGGTTGTTTCTGATTCCTATTTTTTGAGCTGAAAATCACATTTATAGCCACACTATTCCTTTATGCATTCATGGCACTGTTTGTTATCCAATTACCAGCTTTAAATACACACATCCTTCAGCAGGCTGAGTATAGACTTCCATTCTGAAGTGGAAGACTACAATCATCTAATCATGTCAACACACACAAAGAACAACACAAATTTACACAGATACCACAGTATCTGTTAATGTTTCTGGCAACTAATGTTGCCCTATACACTTTGACTTTCACCCTCCCATGCCCACCTTCTCTTCCCATACTCCCTCAGTGCTTGGACCAGTGATAGTTGAGTACACTGCAGCCACTGTTATTCTGTGGCCTTACTGAAGACACTGTTTCCATCTGGAAGCTTCTCTACACTCATGGCCCATCTCCCTGATCCAATCAAGGAAAGTACACGTTTTTCCTTATGCTGCCCAGACCCTTGTCACACTGTCACAGATAATGCTTCTTGTGATTAGGTTTTATATCTTTGTCTTCTTCTGGGTTATCAGTACTTTGAGAACAGGGGTCTGAGTTATTCTTGCTTTTATTTCCAGAACCCAGTATAGATTCTGCAAGATAGGAAAAATGGTAAATCTTTATATGTGGAATGAATGAAGAGATTCATGAATGAAGAACAGAGTGACTGAGAGTGTACAAGTCAATTGCAGAGGAACGGAAGGCCTGGCTGAGGAGGGCGGGCTGCTGACTGCTGGAAGTAGGAAGCCAAAGAAGCCAAATGTTCTGAATGAAGCGCCAATGAAGGCAGGTCTTCTGGGCTCCTGTGTGCCCTCACCTCAAGTGAACTTGATGCTTGGAAATGGCACCCTGTAAAATAAGCATTTAGGTAACATCCTTTCTCTGTGGTATCCAGAGAAATTATGCCAGTTAGAGGAATAGAAACAAAGTGGAAATCATAGGCTCATGGATGAAGGGTTTTTTTTTTTCTGCTGTAATCATAGAGGTCATGGCCTCAAGAGTTGTGTCTAACTGAATAGGAAATTCAAAATAAAATACTGGAACCAGGAAAAAAACTTCAAAAACCCCTTTATTTTCACTCCATTTTTCCTATAATTACCAATAACCCACTATTAGACTTCAAGAACAAAAATAACTCTTAAATCCCCAATAGAAATGCCAAACTAGTCTTTTTCACCCTGGAAACATTTGGGGAAGATGATTCCTTCAGGGCTTGAGGGTCTGTAATTGTCAGCATCCTTAGATCCCATGGAGCCCTATGAGTTGGGGGAGGGTCCCCACACTATGATTATGCCTTGGAGCCATATTCAGGCTCCTCCAGGGCTGTCAGTTCTGGACAATGTTTGCCCAGGGAGAAGGGAGTGTGGAGTCTGGGAATGTAAGGGCAGCCTAGGAGGGGAGTGGCTCTAGCATGGCAATGAGCACAAAGGAAACCAAGTCACTGGTATCCTAATGCCCCAGAGAGGAAGGAAAGGAAAGGTGGAAGTACAAACCCACCAGGGAGGAGTCCGACCTAAAGCACCAAATTTTGTTTGCAAATGACTAAGAACTAAATCTCAGCTGCCTCCAGGAAACTGCCTCGGAGCTGCCAGGCACTCCCCCATCACCAAACTGCCTCTCTACACCCCTCTCACACACACAACTACTGCTTCATCTCTTTCCCATGATGTGCAATTTCTTTTTTTTTTTAATTTTAAACTATACAGTTTATTTCAGGCTTAGAACGTATAAATAAAAGAAAATTAGGATACAAGATATCAGTATGCAAATTAGGGTACAACAAGATATAAATATGACAAATATTACAAGTTCTAAAACTTTAAGATGACATGAAATTTGGATACAATTATAGAAGTAACAAATAGGGATGTTCTCCAGTATCCTAGTTAGGAGATTTTTTTTAGTAATTTTTGAAATGTTTTTGTGGGAAGAAAGCAAGTTATATAGATAGGTATACATATTACAATTCCATAATTATGAATTTATAACTATGCAAAATAATATATTATTTACTGATGTGTGATTTAAGAGGATACCACTGGAATGGCAAACATCAAATCCAGTGTACTAATTATTATTTCTGGGAATGTATAATGGGGAATAGGATAGAAGAGATATCCACAGAGAATGTCAACTATCTCTGTGATAGCTGACCTTTTTTTTAAATTTAATTTAATTTTTTTAATTTGCATATATATGTGTATTTATATTTATATTACGTTATTGCACTATTGTGTACCCCAGGCTTTTCTTTCCCCAGACTGAGGACAAATCCTGCTCAGCAGAGATGTACTAATTGTGTAATTAAAGGATTAAGTTGTATCAGGGCCATTTGAATGGAAGCAACAGCAAGATGGACAGCAAGTGACAAGAGGCCACATGGCAGGCAAGGACAGCCCCATAATGATTCGGGAACAAGGGCACCTGCAAGCCTTTATTCTGGAATGAGCACTACGGTCTGGGCAGTGACAGAAATGCCCTCAATATCTATGATGCCTCTGCTTCCCTTGTGACAGGCTTAGAAACCCAAGAACAATTTCTCATAACAGGTAGGAAGCGGTGAGCTCCTAGAGTCAGAATCCCTTTCTAAGAAACACAACTCTATGAGATATGATTACTGAAAAGAGAGAAAAGAACTCTATGCCTGGTGAGCTACCAGTTTAAGAGAGGAGTCTCAGCTCTAGGAAGGGAGGGTAGAAGATGGAGATGAGAAAAGGAAGGAAAGGAGACTTTTTCTTCATGAGACTTCAACCTGAGTTGCAGGGTTTCTGTTAGACAGGCCTGCATTGTCTGGCCTTCAGAGTCTGGCCTGCATTGCCTCCACCTTTTATATTTTGGCTATGAAAGAGCAGCCAGAGGCCAGGATACCTGGACAATGGTGCTTGGCAGTCAGGACATCAAATTCACTGGGCAAGTTTGAACAGCAGCTATAAGAATTGGCATCAAAGGATGTTTCTCATTCGCTGACACACTAGTGATGGGATGAAAAGACAACAGTTGGCCACAGCTTGTACAATCTGGAGAATACTCTTTTAGGAGACTCCATATACAAAAAGCTCTAACTGCTGATGTCCCCTCCAGGACCTGAGTCAGAACCCAGCTGCAGACTGTCTACAAGTAGATATCAGCAGCCTGGTCTCTCTCTCCTCATTGTAGCACCTACTCCCAACACTGGCCTACAAAAGGTAGTAGAAAAACAGCCAAAGCAGAAGTCTCAGAAACCAACTATCAGTTGAAATTCTTCACTTTCAAGAGTACAAATATAATCAGAGACTAGGCTATAAGTAGGACGATGGAGCAAAGAAAAGAAACACAGCCAGAAGACCAAATCACAACCAGGAACAAGGTGGGATGGAGGTTTAAGAGTAAATCCACCTCTCACCTCTCAGAGGTGGTGCTACATACACATTTTGGCCAAAGGAAAAAAGTCACTCTTGTAAATCTTCTGGCTGTGAAAAGAGCAGATCACTCTCTTTCAATCATTAGCAAACAATTTCATTTCTCATTCATTCATTCATTCATTCATTCATTCATTTGCATTGCCACAACTTTACAGTGATGGGCACTGTAGTTACAAAGTTGAATTACAGGGAGCTGGATGAACAAGAGTAGTTAGTCAGATTGTTTAAAATCTGCACAACCCTCCATTCCTTACTAGCAGGGAAACATCTGGCAGAGAGACCTGGCACATGCCATGAAAAATGTCTTTAAAAAAAAAAAAAAAAACAAAAAACTGTAGGACTCTATCATTCTAAAGCACTCAGGAAGCATTTCCAAAAGGAAATAGAATTTGAAATGTGACTTGAAGAATGAGTAGAAATCTCCCTGGTCATGAAGAGGAAACAGAAATGCAAAGAGGCATGAAAGAGACTCAATTGCTTGGGGAAAATGAAACATTTGGTATAGTTCTGACAGGTAATGATGGGATGGTGGCGGGAAATATGTTCATGATACAGGAAGGTAAGAAGCCACATCTCAATACAAAGAAGAGCCTATGAATGGAAAAAAACCCAACATGGGGTTTTTCAGTGTTAAACCCATGAAAACAGATTAAGTCAACAAGTATCTATAGAGCATCCTCTATGAGACAGGTACTATGCCACATATGGGACTCTGGAGACAACAGGTTTCAATTCTAATCCATGAGGAACATGCTGTCTGAGACAGAGATGCAAAGAATCAGTGAGTTCAGCATAAGATGGTACAAGGACCAATCAATTGGAAAACATCAGGGTTCCTTACTCAATTGTATTCTTTCTCTTAAAGAGGATCCCTTAAATGAGATGATCCCTTAAAAGCCATTGCCTCTCATTGCTAGGTAATAATATCATATAGAATGTTAACATAACCCTGATGTGGTTTGAGAGTCAGAGAAGCTGTTTCAAGGAGTCAACACTTGTTTAAGTCATTCTCAGTCAACACTTGTTTAACACCAAGCTCATAGGTGTGAGGTGATATCTCATTATGGTTTTGAGCTAGATTTCCCTGATGACTGGGTATGTTGAGCATGTTTGCATATATCTTTTGGTTATTTGTATGTCTTCTTTAGAGAAATTCCTACTAAAGTCACTAGCCTAATTTTAATTCCGTTTATCAGTTAAGTTTTGTTACTGAGCAATAGCAGACATGTTTTACAAGTATTTTCTCCCATTCATAGGTTGACATTTACTCTGTTGACTAAAGGATTCCACTTTATTGTTTTGCATGTGGATATCCTATTTCTATAACATCTTTTGTTAAAGACACTATAACCTTTCCCCATTGTGTATCTTTGGAACCCCTCTTGAAATCAGGAATTCTAGGCTCTCTGGCTTGATGTTCCTTTGATTTAAATGACTGTTTGTGTCAGTATCATTCTGTTTTGAATACCTCAGCTTTAAAATACATTTCATAATCAGGAGGCAGAATAAATCCAAATTCATTCTCCTTTGCTTTAAAACTATTTGGATATTCAGAATCTTTTATGATAATATCTAAGTTTTAGAGTTATATTTTTCTACTTATATAAGAAACCCTATATTCTGATAGAGATTACACTTTCTAATAGAGCAAACTCTTTCTTGTGTGGTGTGGACAGCTTAATAATATAAGAGATATTACTTCACATATATTAACATACCTATCATGAAAAACAAGAGACAACAAACATTGATGAGCATGGATGTGTAAAAATTGAAACTCTTGTGCATTTCTGAAGTCCCAAAATACCAACGTTTGGAACTATAGGGTAGAAATTTTATAGAAAGCAGTATGTAGATTCCTTTGGAAAATTCAAATAACTAATATAAAATCCAGCAATCCCATTTCTAGGTATTTGAGAGAATAGCAAAAGAATGACAATCAGGATCTCAAAATTCATTCCCATGTTCATTGCAGCACTATTCAGAACACTCAAAATATAAAACAAGCTAAATGTCTATTTATCCAGATGACGGGATAAAGAAAGAAAAACGTCTAATTTTAATGTTTAATTAAAATGGAATATTATTCAGTCTTTAAAAAGAAGGAAATACTGCAATAAGTAACAATGTAGATGAACCTGTGGGCAGTGTGCAAAGTAAAGCAGTCATAGGAGGATAGTTGCTAAATGACACAGCTTATATGAGGTGTCTAAGATAATCAGTCTCATGGACACAAATAGAATAGTCGTTTTCAGGAAGAAATGCAGATTTGCTAGTGCATGTTGTAGGTTGATCATCACAATCTGGGCAGGTTCATTACTGATTTTAGCAGTTACTCAGACACCCCGGGTAGGGAGTCATGAGTGGACCAACCAAGGCAGGCAAACCCCCCAGTCTCCCAGGAATCATGTCACTCTGTTTTCTCTTCTTTCCCTCTCTTTTCTCCCTCTTTCCCTCTCTCTCCACATTCTCTCTGTACTCTCTAATCCCCAGGGTGACACTGCCCTTTTACCCTGCCTCCCAGGTCCAGGTGTGCCCACTCAAGCATGTACGCATGTCCACAGGATCCAGGTGTACACAATTATGGGGAGGGCTGCATTAACACAGGGCTGGACATAGAGGCTATTGGAGGAAAAAGCCTCACCAACTCATTTACCCTATAATGTATATAATATTTCAGTTATGCAAAATGAAAAAAGTACTAAACATCTCATGCACAGCATTGTAGCAATGGAGGCTGTTCTGTACACTTAAAATTGTCTCTTCATAAGTAAAAAAAGTATTTTTACCAAAAGCAAAAGGAGGAAAAGCAAAACAGAGAAGCCAGGAGGAGAATGACACAAAAGCAAAAGGAAGCTTTTGAGGTCAGAGGACAGAGCTATGAGTCTGTAGGCTGGTGCTTCTCAAAGTGGAGTCTCCAGATCAGCAACACTGGCATTTTCTGGGAACATGTAAGACATTTAAGTTCTTGAGCCTTTCCCCATCCCTACTGATTTGGAAATTCTGGGAAGGAGCCCAAAAATCTGTGTTTTAACAAGACTGCCAGGTGATTCTGATGCATGTTAAATCTTGAGAACCTGCCTTAGATAAAGCGGGGGGGAGGATGTTTCCGAAAAAAACTACTCTTTCAGTTGCAGTTCAGCCCAATTGAGGAAGAGAGAAGCCAGTCACTAAGAAAAAGCTATCTCTTGGTAAAGAAATGAGGGAGGAATCTACATTCAGAATTGTGGTACATTTTCCGGGGGTGGGGGGGTGAGGGGGAAATGCATTAGTATATTCTGTCAAGACCAAACTTTTCACTGTTTGATCACACCTCATTTGCATTTTTAATAGCCCCCATCAGACAGCCTCTGAGCTAATTAGGCAGGCGTCTATAATAGAAGACTTCTGTTTCCTGTTTTCAGAACTCGGAAACTAATGGCTGAAGCGCTGCTAAAACAATTAAGTAATAAGAAAAATACTGTGTAAGATTGGCAAAAGCACAGCTGCCATAAATCATTACAAATGACTCGCAGCTCAAAATGTTTAATTAGGGAAGAAAAGTAACCTATCACATGTTGGGATGGCAGGGGAAAACATAGGGAGGGGGTCCTGGGAACAGAGAGTTTATTGCCCTCTGCCAAGTAAGGATGGGGTGGGAGTTTGTGATTCTAGGAATTCTAATAGTGACAACATATTTCTGGGCTTTAGGGGATGCTCAGAGGCATGAGGGCTTGAAGCGATGGAAACCCTCATTCATGGAAACCCTCATTCATTGCTAGCAGCAATGCAAAATGGTACAGTCACTTTGCAAGATAGTGTGATTGTTTCTTAAAAATATCAAACACACACTTACCAAAAAATCCAGCACTCATGCTCTTCAGTATTTACCCAAAGGAGCTGAAACTATATTCACACAAAGGTCTGCACTCAAATGTTTACGGCAGCTTCATTTATAATTACCAAAACTTGAAAATAACCAAGATGTCCTTCAGTAGGTGAACAGATAGATAAACTCTAAGACATCCACACAAAGGAATATTATTCAGTACTAAAAAGAAATGAGCTATAAAGCCATGAAAAGACATGAAGGAACATTAAATGCATATTAGTAAGTGAAAGCAGCCTATGTTAAAAGGCCACATACTGTATGATTCCATTCTAGAAAAGGCAATATTATGGACACACTAAAAAGCTTAGTGGTTTCCAGGAGTGGGATGTGGAGAAGAGATGCATGTACAAAGAAGAGAAAATTTTTACTAAAAATACTCTAAAGAGTATTACTATAATGCTGGATTTCTGGCAAAATACATTTGTATGGATCTACAGAATGAACAACACCTATATTGAGTCCTAAGGTAAACTTTGGACTTCCTGTAAGTATAATGTGACAATATAGGTCATCTGTGGTTATAAAAAAAAAAAAAAAAAAAACTGTCCCACTCTGGTGACTAAGACTGATAATGGAAAAACTACACGTTTTGGAGCAGACTATATGAAAATCTCTTTATCATTTTATCATTTTCACAGTTCTGTTGTAAACATACAACTGCTCTTTAAAAACTTGAAGTAAATCTTGAAGGAGAATCTAGGAAAGACAGAAAAGTAATTCAGTCAAAATTAATATTTCAAAATGTATACTCAGTTTCATGTACTTTAGCTCATCAACTCCTGAACACTTAACTCAGGGATGGGAAAATTATCACCCATGGGCCAAATCTACCCCACTGTCTATTTTTTATACATCCTTTGAGCTAAGAGAGGTTTTAAATATTTGGAAAAAATGAAAAGAATATATTATGACACTTGAAGACAACTCAGATTTTATTTTATAAATACAAATTATTTTGAAACACAGTCATGTAAGTTTGTGTGTGTTTTCACTTTACAGAGTTGAATACTTGGGAGTCTATATGGCATTCCATGTCTAAAATACTATCTGACTCTTTACATAAACAATTTGATGACTCCTAATTTAATATATTTCTTGCAATTAATTTCTACATGTCAGTTCAAAGGTCAAAACATGAAAAAGCATTTCAGACACCCAGAATGTCTCCATACCTGTTGGTTCCTCTCTGTCTTATCTCTCATTTGTCTCTTCCTTTCCAGTTTTCCCTACTTCAGGGCTATCACCTTTTATTCAAATGACTAGTTTATGGATACTTATCTACCACTTTTGCCTGTTTTCCCACTGAAAATTATTTTTCTTTAATGTTTGTTTTGAGAGGGTAATAAAATATTGAATAGATATACAAGAATGTTTATGAACAACAAGAAAATGAACGTCTACTTATCCTCCATCTGGCAAAAGAGACAAAATACTATCATTATTTCAAAAGCTCTCTGGACATCTCTCACTTCTTTTATACCTTTGATTCTCAAGTTTTTCTTCCACAGTGAAACCAGCCCAAATGCCTCCAGCAAACACAGATGGTACATGTAGCTTATGAGTAGTACATAGAGCTCAGTGATGTTTAGGTTTCAATGTTTAGAATTTATATAGTAGGATTAGAAACTCCATGAGTAACTTCAAGTATTTTGAGGATAATATTTAAACTATCCTCAAAAAAAAAAAATACTCAGAAAAAGCCAAACTCAAAAAACTAACCATTAAAGCTGACTATAGAACTGAGATATTTGGG